>QOVD01001831.1:0-32192 GCA_003521225.1 Tuber microsphaerosporum
GCCACGGGTGGTGGCTCCCGGGCCTATGCAGGGTGCTATGGCCCCGGGCAAGGACACGACCGGCTATACTTTTTTCCCGCTACCTCCGAAAGAGACTCCCACGCTTTGCCCAATTGGCAATGGGTTGTTCCAACCCGACATATAATAAATTCGGGAACCCGACCCCACTACGAAAATTCCTCCGAGCACAAAAAACGAGATGGGAAAGAAACGATGGTTTATTCCCTCATTCGCTGATAGTAGTGAGTCTGAATTGAAAACCGCTTCTGTCCCGATAATTTAAACAGCTATGGCTCCGCTATTTTTTTTACCTTCCTTTGTGTGGGATTCTTTGGTGGGTTAATCTAGAAGATTTTAATTGCAGTTTTTCATAGAATCTTACTTGGTGATGGGTTGGTTGGCTTGCGGTTGGGCCCAACAAAGTTCTGCAGCACCATTACCTCCATGATATAAGTTAACTTTGAGAGGCTCATTTTCTCGCCTCCATGGCGGAGAGTGTCAGTGAGCCTCAAGGTAGAATGCCAGCTTCGTTTCGTAGCCTATAAGCAGCCTGTCATCCGGAGGCAACCTAATCCAGTCCAGTGAAACGATGAAATGCAACGAGGTTTTTTCTCCGTGACTCAGCCTCTAAGCGCTGTGAGGCTCAGCCGACTTAGACTTGCGGAACAACCAGTACCAGCCTGCCGTACTCCCTCTTTTGTCAATCGGAAGTCCGCCAAGCTCTCGTGTACCTCACAGTACTTTGGGTTATCATCCAACCATCGGAAGGAAGATTTTCACCTGTCTTGTTCGTGCACATTATCCTCCAACTTAGTTATCAGAATTAGATCATCCTCATGCTATCTTAATCAATTAGATCCACTCCAGCAGTCTCCGGCGGCATCGTACCAGCAAACGCCACCCTCCAAAACAATAAAAATTAATGTAACAAATTTAATGAAAAATGTTCGATATCTCACCACCCACCAACCCAACACCTAACCCCTCTACCAATTAATGCACCATATGAATCCAATTTAGCCCCAAATATACTTACTTACTCCCAACCGGACAAGGTTCCAGCCCCGCCTACATATATACAAATTAATTAACCAAACCTCTATTCTGAATCGGAAAGGAAAAGAAGAAGAAAACACCACCCAATGCAAAGAAAGAAAGAAAGAAAGAAAGAAAGAAAGATCAAAGTTGAAACAAGAAATAATATCTACGACTACCTCGGATCATCATTCTCTACCCAACTCCTCTCGCTAAACAAAGAGCAAGTTGCAGAGCTATAGTCGCATTGCGAACTAGCGGCCGACTGCCGTGTTTTTGAGACTTCCGTTACCGCCTCTTGTAGTTAAAATTCGATAATTGTATACTCAAAGATTCGGTCTCGGGAGCGGGAGCGGGTAGTGGTAGATAGGGTGAGAATTCTCGTAGAGGAGCTCTTCGAAGAGGGCGAAATGGGGATTATGACTTTGGTGAAATTATTGAAACAGCCGGTATTGCCGGTGAGGTTAGGTTTTGCGATGATTTTTATGCCATGCTCCTTGAAACGCTTTGGATGAGTATCGGTAGTGTAATTAGAAATGTTGGATCGAGGAGCCTGAGGGGACCTAGAGGACCTTAGGGTATCAAGTGGGGTAAGGCTTGGACGTTTCACCAGCACTCGATCATCCAATCATCCCTAGGGTTCGTTACCGGGCGGGGCGGGGCGGGTTTTGCCCTCGGAGGGTGTATTTTGTCCGTTGTCCCCGCCCTACCTTCGTACAGCGTAGGCAGGGTTCTGAATGGTCCGCGGAAGACTAGACTAGACCAGCTAGTTCTGTTGAAAGTCAAGTCTAGTATAATGGTGGAAATTAGACCGACTGGACAGTCGGGATTATCGGACCCGACTCGGCCAGGATTGGTCCGACCAGACCCGCCAAGCAATAAGTTAGGATAAGCACGGCCCGTTGACAGAATTGGCGTCCCGTTTTGCTTTTTAATTACTGTAAAATCTCTGGAGAGTCAGAATGGAGACAGTGCCTGACTTAGATTAGGGGTGGCCAAAATGGGTTAGCGTGTATCAAATTTTTTCGGCGCACTAACTGAGTGATATTACATGACCACATACCACGATGCCGGTATTCGATAGCGCCTATCCATCCCGTAATCGCATCCCTACCATACGGTATGACATCCTCTCTAGCATGCTCTATCAACTTGCATTGAGGGGTTGTTGATTTATAATGCGGCAAGCGGCTTTAAAATCCTACTATCGCCTCCCATATGCAATCTTTTTAAAGACTGGACCGGACTGCCCGAGTTAGTCAGGTCTGGTCATTGACATCAACCAGGACTGACCAGCCTAGTCCTACCTCCAAGACTTGACCGGTCGCACTATTCGGAGCCCTGGGGGGACCCTGGCCGGAGGGTGGGGTGTGGGGAAACGGAAAAATGAGGCCCCGCCCCGGTCAGCGAATCGGGGCGGGGAATTTGGGCGGGGAATTTGGGCGGGGGCCCGTGATTTTCGGGGCCCCGGAGGCCCCGTAACCAACGCTAATCATCCTGGGTAAATAAAACCCTGCAGCACCCTTGCTTCTAGGATCTACTGTAGGTTAGCTTTGAGAGGCTCATATTCTCGGTTCCACGGCGGAGGGTGTCAGTCAGTCTCATAACGGATTGGAATGCCAGCTTCGCTTAGTGGCCAAGAGATATGCAGCCTATTACCCGGAGGCAATCTCGTCCAGCCTAAGATAGTAAACCAATGAAGAGATAAGATTTTTTCTCCGTGGCTTACAGCCTCTTGGCGCTGTAACACACACGACTCAGACTCGGGGTATCACCGGTCCGATACCAGTTACCGTACCCCCTCCGTTGCATAAACTATCGGAGGCTCATACAGGCTCTCATGCAGTCAGTAATCGACTGGATGGTCGAGTGCTGGTGAAACATCAAAGCCTTACCCCACTTTATAACTTAAGGTCCTCTGGATCCTCAGAGTCCTCGATACAAAATTTCTAATTACACTACCGGTACTCGTCCAAAGCGTTTCAGGGAATATGGAACAAAAATCATCGCAAAGCCTAAGCGTCACCGACAATATCAACTCTTTCAACACTATCAACATCAACACAGTGATATCCGATGAGGATAATCAGATCCGGGAGTGGCTATCACCTCTAAAACCTCACCAGCGGCATCAAGATGTACGGGCCGAGCGGCTTGATGGGGTGGGGGATTGGTTTCTAGAAACTAGCGAGTTTCGGAAATGGAGTAACTTTAAGGGAGAGGATGAATCCCGAGAGCGGGTGTTATTTTGTTCAGGGGGTCCAGGTGTGGGAAAGACATATCTGTGGTAAGAACACCCGGCTTCGGGAAAAGGAAAAGAAGCCAGATATCGCTGACAAGCATAAAATATTAGTTCTCTGATGATCGACAACCTATGTGACCAGGCTGAGGAAAAAGATATGGCTGTCGCTTGGCTGTACTGTGATTTCCTTGCCCACCAAGAGCAGTCAGCAACGGCCATGCTAGGCGCTATCCTACGGCAGCTTGTGAGCATTGGCGAGATGCCGGAGAATATACGACAGAAGTTTCGAAAACGATTTTCCGACCGAGGTCTACGATTACCCGATATGGTGGGAATGCTAAAGACGACTATCTCATTGCTACCCCTAGTTTATATCTGCATCGACGCCTTAGATGAATCAACTCCGAAGAGTCTACTGGAGCTGCTTGGGTCGCTGGGAGATATTGTTCGGGAGTCACCAAGTACGCGGGTGTTATTTACCGGGAGATCACATGTCGCGGATGAAGTGAAAAAATACTTCGCCGAAGCTATTATCGTACCGGTCAGTCCTACCGAAGATGACATTAGGGCATATTTGGGTATGAGGCTAGATAGGGACACAGAACCGGATGCGATGGACGATGATTTGCGAAGGGATATTATGAGAATAATTCCTGAAACCATTTCCGAAGTGTGAGTAGAATATCGGGCACTTTCACAATACATGCAGGAAAACTTCGCTGACACTAGTAGCTAGATTCCTCCTGGTTTCGCTGAATATTGACGCAATTCTGGGAGAGGTGACAATCTACAAGAGAAGGAACAGGCTGGAAGAGATGATGAAAGGGAAGGGGCTAGGAGATGCATACACGGCAACACTTACCCGAATAAAGTCGCAGAACGGAAACAAATCTCGGCTCGGTATGGAAGCCCTCATGTGGATATCACATGCCCAGCGACCATTGAAGGCGATTGAGTTATGTCAGGCACTGGGTGTAGAGAGAGAAGATAGAGACCAGAATGCGGAGAACATACCCGCAATAGGAACCGTGCTACGCTGTTCACTGGGGCTCGTCACCATTGAGACATCATCGTCTACAGTCCGGCTTGTTCACTTCACCCTCAAAGAGCATCTATCCAATGCTCCCTCCCTGTTCCATAGTCCCTATTCGATGATGGCGGAGATTTGTTTAACCTTCCTCAATTTTCCATGCATCAGGGACCTATCAACTACTCTTTATTCACCACCAGCAGCGGATCCCTTTATCGGCTATGCCTCCTGTTTCTGGGGAACACATGCGAGAAAGGAGCTGAACGAAAGAGTGAAATTACTAGCATTGAAACTTCTTGACGACTACGATAAGCATATATCCTCCAAGCTACTCTTAATTCATGAAAGGGATTGGTGGTGGTACCATCCTAAACAAGAAGGAGGTAATGTCCTTGAGGGATTCACAGGGCTTCATGGTGCGGCATACCTCGGGATCGTGGAGATAGCAAGCGCTTTATTGGAAATGAGGGAATGGGATCTCAATGCAACCGATGTCGACGGAAATACGGCATTTTCTTGGGCTGCTAGAAAGGGGCATGAAGATGTGGTAAAGATGCTACTGGGAGAACGGGGTGTTGACCCTGATACGACGAACGCAGATGGTATGACACCCCTCTTATGGGCTGCTGCATATGGACATGAGAGTGTGGTGAAGGTACTCTTGGAACGGACGGATGTCGATCCTGAAAGGAAGGATAGATATGGTCAAACTCCACTTCTGAGAGCAGCCCAGGCCGGACATGAGGGAGTTGCCAAGATGCTGCTCGAACGAGGGGATGTCAACCCTAACACTGCTAATTGGTTAGGCGAAGCGTCGCTCTACATAGCCGCCAGGGAGGGACATGAAGGAGTCCTGAAGATGCTTCTGAATCGGAACGACGTCAACCCCAACACTACTGACCAAGAAGGTCGAACACCACTCTTAGTGGCCGCCTGGGGGGGCTGTGAGGGGATTGTGAGGGCGCTACTAGACCGGGCGGATGTCAACCCCAACACTGGGGAGAAATATGGCCGAACGCCGCTCTACATAGCCGCTTGGAATGGAGATGAAGGAGTTGTGAAGATGCTACTGGGCCGCAATGATGCCAACCCAATCATTACGGACGAACATGGCCAAACGCCACTCTTCGTAGCCACCTGGAAAGGACATGAGAGAGTGGTGAAGACGCTATTAGAGCGGGTGGATGTCAACCCCAACACTGCGGATAAACGTCGTCGAACGCCACTCCTTGTAGCTGCCTGTGAGGGACATGAAGAGGTCGTTAAGATACTTCTGAATTGGAACGATGTCAACCCCAACAATACTGACCAACATGGCCAAACAGCACTCCTCATCGCTGCCGGTCAAGGACATGAGGGAGTGGTGAAGACGCTACTAGAGCGGGTGGATGTCAAGCCCAACAATACTGACAAACATGGCCAAACACCACTCCACGTAGCCGCCTACCAAGGACATGAGGGAGTAGTGAAGACGCTACTAGAGCGGGTGGATGTCAACCCCAACACTGCGGAGAAACATGGCCGAGCGCCTCTGTACATGGCCGCCTGGGAGGGACATAAAGGGATCGTGAAGATGCTCCTAGGCCGGAACGATGTCAACCCAATCATTACGGACGAACATGGCCAAACACCACTCGACATAGCCGCCTGGGAGGGACATGAAGGGGTGGTGAAGATGCTGCTAGACCAGAGCGATGTCAACCCAAACACAATGAACCAACATGGCCAAACACCACTCTTCGTTGCCTCTTGGAGAGGACGTGAGAGAGTGGTGAAGACGCTGCTAGAGCGTGCGGATGTCAACCCAAACACTCCGGATGAATTTGGCCAAGCGCCGCTCTACATAGCCGCCTGGAAGGGAGATGAAGGAGTGGTGAAGATGCTACTGGACCGGAACGATGTCAACCCAAATACTGTGAACCAACATGACCAAACACCACTCTTCATAGCCGCCCGGGACGGACACGAGAGGGTGGTGAAGACGCTGCTAGAGCGAGTGGATGTCAACCCCAATATGATAGATATCACTGGTCAAACACCACTTTCGCAGGCCCTGAAGCACGGACATGGTGCCGTTGTGAGATTGCTATCTGAGCACAGAAATCCAATCCTCTCGTTAAATGGCGATGGATTTACACCACTTTCCTCACCCGCACTCTCCGATCCCAATGAGCATCCCTCTAAAAGGATCCGCAGGATGTGACCTCCAAAGCCAAAGCCAGCGCGCCTCCATCTTCCTCAAATTTTCATTTGATTAACTGCTAGCTGGCGACTACATGGCCCTTTAACACTCTTACCACGTCTTCCACCACCTTGCTCCGTCTGTTGGTTTTATAATATCTCCCTATTTCTTTCTATGTTCTTTCCCATTTTTTCCGTTCCTTCTCTTTTTAGTCTACTTGCGACTCTGTTATCCTCTTAGAAAAGCGGTTCGACAATTTCCCATAGACTTTAATTGTGCGTGGTGTGCGTGGGGAGTGGCTGCGGATGAATTAGCACAGAATTATTTCCTTAATTTGCGCAGCTATCAGACATAATTACTACAGCATTAACATTGTATCATATCTTTTTTTCCCTTAATATTTTTCTATAAACCATTGTTTTTCCTTGCCGCTTGCTCCACGATACATCTCTTTTATCAGTTATATTTCCCCTACCAAATTAGAGACTTTCTTATCCTTTTTTTAGTATCGTAGAATCGAAGTCTACCTCCCTCACGGCCTTCTGGTGGGAAGATGGAAAACAATCTTAGCCGGAAGAAATATCTTTTATAATTCGCAAACATATGCACAGTAACTAACAGTTCCCTGACAAAAGTCATCTCTAGTGGTTCCTTGTACATCAAAAACGACGTTCTTCAGAGTTCAAGAACCCAACCACCTGCATAGCAAGCAAATCCATTCTTCGTAAAATAGCGATTCTGGGTATTCTGATTATAATATATCCCAGTATTTGGGTATATGGTGTGATATTGAATCAACTGTGGAGGTATGAAATTGGCAATTTTCGAAACATGTATCCTTTTCTATTGGAGCCCATACAAAATTCTTGGTGTTTAGCTCCCGTTTCAGGACGGGACACGCTGATTGACAAGTGCTGCTAATAGAATAGAGGAATTTGCTGAGTTATAGAAACGTAAATTTCAGATTCACTAGATCTTTAGCTATCTATTCATATTTACTTTAGGTTATGTAATTGATTAAGAGGTAGGGGTGTAAATTGGCTTTCCGGGGGCTATGGATTTCGGTTGCCCTGGTTGTGTTTTTAGCGGTACTGTGCTTAGGCTAATCAACGATGACTTTTGTCCGAGAACCATGTCATACTAGCAAAGGCTAGGATCATAGATTGCCTTCTTGCCTTTTCTCCTTTTCCCATGGTGGTACAGTACAATGATCATGCCTCAGAGTACCTATCCTCCTGGATTCATTGCCACCATAGCCTTCTCTTCCGGTGTCAGAATCGTTGAACTTTGATTAACATCACGTTTGCGCTTCGGGGTTTAATTTGTGCGTAGTCTAGACTTTCCTACTCGCTAAATTCCGATGGTATTGTTATGGCCTCCCCGGTAAAGAAATGACAAAAAAACAAAACTCTTGTTTTCGTCATGTGTGATTTTGGGGACAAAAGTAGTCTGCGCCCCCCACTTTAGGCCAAAAATGGACATCGTCGGTTCACACAATCATAGTTTTGTTGATTTCATAGGAAAAAAAAGTTTAAAATCTGCGAGAGCCTTTAGAGCGATCTAGATATTATCATTTATAAGTGGTAAGCTCTATTGGTTAATAATTATGGTTTAATGCTAGAGAAAATGATAGTGGGCAGAAGGATATTCGTATGAGTTTCCCATACAACAGGTACATTGCAACAATATTCAATCTGAATTTTAAGCTCTCAGCCCTCATACTCGAGTGGGAAACAGTCTCGTGACTTCTACCAAGAAAGCCTAGGGAATTGCCTACACTATGATATTGATTTCGTTAATTTTTATATCTTAAAATCGGCCATTTGTGGTGTAAAATGAGGGGGGTGCGGACAAATTTGTGTCGTGGCCGAGATCGTCTGCAGAAATGGTACATTGCGACAATACTGGTATTCAATCTGGATTTCAAGCTCTCTGCCTTTGTATTGTTGGAGTGGGAAAAAAATCTCATAATTTCTACCTAGAAAGCCTAGGAGTTGCCTACATTATGGTATTGATTTCGCTAATTTTATATTACTTTCAGGCAAGTTGTGAGTGCTTAAAATCAGCATTTTTGGTGTAAGATGGGGAGGGGGTGCCGACGAATTTGTGTCGCCAAGAACATCCAGAAGCGGAAATCAATTCAAGAACCCGACACCACTGCGAAAATTCCCATAAGCACAGAAAACGAGCTAGGGAAAGGAATGACGGCTTATCCCGCATGCGTTAATGGCAGTGAGTCTGAATTGAAACCTTCTGCCGTGATAATTTATGTAGCTCTCCCCCGTTATTTTTTCACCTTTTTAGTGACGCAGGTGGATTACGGTAATCCAGAAGGCTTTTAGTTGTTGTTTTTCATAGGACTTCATGTGGTGATGACCGTTCCGTTGGGTGACCACTTCCGCTGTGAAAATAGCCTTCTCTCCGTTTTGAAACGGAAGGAAGGGCGACTTGTATGGGGGAATGGAAAGGAACTGTTGCATCCAAGCAGGCCCTAAGTCGGCTGAGTGTCATAGCCACAGAGGAAAAACCTCATCGCTTTTCATCATTTTACTGGATTTGGTTGTCTCCGGGTATGATAATGCCGGTATAGTAGAATACCGTAGAATCCCATAAATAAGCCGCACTTTGGATAGAGTAGGCCGCAACCACCCAAAGCCTACTCGGACAAGTACTCGTAATTTTCTGACGCTTGTGAACGCAGCTACTATTGCATTTCAGCAACAAAATGGGCCAGAACCTCATGATCTTGGCGGTATGCAATAGTAGTCGCGAGAGCTGTTTGATAATCCAAGACAGCTACAGATGCGGGCATTCTTTCCGGATTTACGTCATTTCGTCTTGCTTCACCTTATTTTAACCTCTTTTTCTGAGGTTCAATTATTCGAGTTCTTACAATAGCGAATTTCATAGGAGATCGTGAACCGAGTTTGATGAGATTGAACTTTCTTGCCTGCCTACGCAATCTTGATCTTCCGGGCACTAGCATACACACTAGTCATGCACGATGTGCGCAGTTTATCCCTTCAACCAATGAGACATGCAGATTCCGCTCCTTCCATATACGGTAGCTCTATTCTGTGGCTCAGTGAGTTTGCCAAGCAAAAATTGTGAAATATCGAGCTTTTTATTCGTGGAAAGCTGCTGAGCCACAGCATAGAGCTACCGTATACGGAAGGAGCGGAATCTGTATGTCTCATCGGTTGAAAGGATACCTTTTTGGTCGAAAGATCCTTGCAAACCTGACTATGACAAATGGGGAAGCCAAATCTTGGCTGAGAAGCACGAGTAGCTCGGGTGAGTACGATCCCTGAGATAATCCGTTGATCCTCAGCTCAACATTAGAATAAGTCGCGCAGCTTATTTACTGAATTCTACGATATGAACCTCTCAAATTTAACTTATATCCTGGAGGCAGGGTTTTGTTGGCCCGGGATGGTATGATCAAGGGCTTGTGAGACGTCAAAGCCTTATCCCACTTGAGGTCTTAATGTCCTCTGGATCCCCTCAAACTCGTAGATATAACATTTCCAATTACGCTACCGGTACTCGTCTAAAGCGTTTCAAAGAACATGGCACAAAAATCATCGCAAAACCTAACCATCACGGACAATATCAACTCTTTCAACACTATGAACGTCAACACAGGGATATCCGATGAGGATAATCAGATCCGGGAGTGGCTATCACCTCTAAAACCTCACCAGCGACACCAAGACGTGCGGGCCGAGCGGCTTGATGGGGTGGGGGATTGGTTTCTGGAAACAAGCGAATTTCGGAAATGGAGTGAGGGAGAGGATGGATCCGTTGAGCGGGTGATATTTTGTTCCGGTGGTCCAGGTGTGGGAAAGACATATCTATGGTAAGAACACCCGGCTTCAGGAAAGGAAAAGAAGGGAGATGTCACTGACAAGTATACAATATTAGTTCCCTAATGATTGACAACCTGTGTGACCAGGCTGAGGAAAAGGATATGGCCGTCGCTTGGCTATATTGTGATTTTCTTGTCCACCAAGAGCAATCAGCAACGGCTATGCTAGGCGCTATCCTAATGCAGCTTGTGAGCATTGGAGAGATTCCAGAGAATATACGACAGAGGTTTCGAAAGCGATTTTCTGGCCGTGGCCTACGATTACCCGATATGGTGGGAATGCTGAAGACGGCTATCTCATTGCTACCCCCAGTTTATATCTGCTTCGACGGCTTGGATGAATGCACTCAGAAGAGCCGACAGGAGCTGCTTGGGTCACTGCGAGATATTGTTCGGGAGTCACCAAGTACGCGGGTTTTGTTCACCGGGAGATCTCATATAGCGGATGAAGTGAAGAAATACTTCGACGAGGCTATTATCGTATCAGTCAGTCCTACAGAAGATGACATTAGAATATATTTGGATGCGAGGTTGGAGAGGGACACGGAGCCCGGTGCAATGGATGATGGTTTGCGAAGGGATATTATGACAATTATTCCGGAAACCATTTCCGAAGTGTGAGTAGCAATATCGGGCACTCCCACAACACATGCAAAGGCAATTCGCTGACACTGGTAGCTAGGTTCCTCCTGATTTCGCTGAATATTGACGCAATTCTGGGAGAGGTCACCATCTATAAGAGAAGGATAAGGCTAGAAGAGATGACAAAAGGTAAGGGGCTAGGAGATGCATACACGGCAACCCTCACTCGAATAAAGTCACAAGGCGAGAGCAAATCGCGGCTCGGTATGGAAGCCCTCATGTGGATATCACATTCCGAGCGACCATTGAAGGCGATTGAGTTATGTCAGGCGCTGGGTATAGAGAGAGGAGGTACAGACCAGAATTCCGGGAACATACCTGCAATGGAAACTGTGCTACGCTGTTCGCTGGGGCTTGTCACGATTGAGGCATCATCATCTACCGTCCGGCTTGTTCACTTCACCCTCCAGGAGCATCTATCCAATGCTTCCTCTCTATTCTATAGCCCCCACTCGATGATGGCCGAGATTTGTTTAACCTTCCTCAATTTTCGGAGCATCCGGGACATATCAAATTCTCTTTATTCGCCACCAGCAGCAGCCCCTTTTCTCGGCTATGCCTCTTGTTTCTGGGGAACACATGCAAGAAAGGGGCTGAACGAAAGAGTGAAATTACAAGCATTGAAACTTCTTGACGGCTATGATAAGCATATATCCTCCAAGCTACTCTTAATCCATGAAAGGGGCTGGTGGTGGCACAGTTCTCAACAAGAAGGAAATAATCTCCTCGAGGGATTCACGGGGCTTCACGGTGCAGCATACCTCGGGATCGTGGAGATAGCAAGTGCTTTATTGAAGATGAGGGAATGGGATCTTAATGCAACCGATATCGATGGAAATACGGCATTTTCTTGGGCCGCTAGAAAGGGGCATGGAGATCTGGTAAAGATGCTACTGGGACGGCAGGATGTCGACCCTGATACAACAAACGCAGATGGTACAACACCCCTTTTATGGGCTGCTGCAAGTGGACATGAGAGTGTGGTGAGGATGCTCTTGCAACGCCAGGATGTCGATCCTGATAGGAAGGATAAATATAGTCAAACACCACTCTTGAGGGCCATCTTGACCGGAGATCAGAGAGTCCCCAAGATACTACTGGAACCAGGTGATGTAAACCCCAACACTACGAATAATGGTGGCCAAGCGCCACTCTACTTAGCTCCCCGCAAGGGTCATGAAGGGGTCGTGAAGATGCTGCTGGGCCGGAAGGATATTAACCCCAACACTATGGACCAATATGGCCAAACACCACTCGGCGCAGCCGCCTGGGAGGGAGATGAAGGGGTCGTTAAGATGCTACTCGGCCGGAACGATGTCAACCCAAACACTATGGACCAACTGGGCCAAACACCACTCTTTGTGGCCGCCTGGGAAGGACATGAGAGTGTGGTGAAGAGGCTACTAGAGCGAGTGGATGTCAGCCCCAATACTGCGAATAAAGATGGCCAAGCGCCGCTCCACATGGCCGCCTGCAAGGGACATGAAGGGGTCGTCAAGGTACTGCTAGACCGGAAAGATGTTAACTCAAACACTGTGAACCAACATGGCCAGACACCACTCTTTATCGCCGCTTGGAAAGGCCATGAGAGAGTGGTGAAGACGCTGCTAGAGTGGGTAGATGTCAACCCCAAAATTACGGATATACATGGCCAAACGCCACTCTTCGTAGCCGTCTGGAAGGGACATGAGGGAGTGGTGAAGATCTTGCTGGGCCGGAACGATGTTAACCCCAACACGGTGAACCAACATGGCCAAACGCCACTCTTTGCAGCCGCCCTGGATGGACATGAGAGAGTGGCGAAGGCGCTGTTAGACCGGGCGGATGTCAACCCCAACACTGCGGATGGATATGGCCAAACGCCACTCATCGTAGCCGCCTGGAAGGGACATGAAGGGGTCGTGAAAATGCTGCTGGACCGGAACGACATCAACCCCAACTCTGTGAACGAATATGGCCAAACGCCACTCATCGTAGCTGCTTGGAAGGGACACGAAGGGGTCGTGAAGGTCCTGCTGGACCGGGATGACACCAACCCCAACTCTGTGAACGAACATGGCCAAACGCCACTCATCGTAGCCGCTTGGAAGGGATATGGAGGGGTCGTGAAGATGCTGCTGGACCGGAACGACGTCAACCCCAACTCTGTGAACGAACATGGCCAAACACCACTCTTCGTTGCCGCCCGGGATGGACATGAGAGAGTAGTGAAGAGGCTTCTAGCGCGGGGGGATGTCAACCCCAACACTACGGATAAACATGGCCAAACGCCACTCTTCGCAGCCGGGTGGAAGGGACATGAAGGGGTGGTGAAGATCTTGCTGGGCCGGAACGATGTTAACCCCAACACGGTGAACCAACATGGCCAAACGCCACTCTTCGCAGCCGCCTTGGATGGGCATGAGAGAGTGGTGAAGACGCTGCTAGAGCGGGGAGATGTCAACTCCAACGCTGTAGATAAACATGGCCAAACGCCACTCCTCATAGCCGCCCGCGAGGGACACGAAGGGGTCGTGAAAATGCTGCTGGACCGGGACGATGTCAACCCCAACGCAGTGAATCAACATGGCCAAACGCCACTCTTCGTAGCCGCTCAGGATGGACATACGCGGGTGGCGAAGACGCTGCTAGCGCGAGTGGGTGTCAACTCCAGCATCATGGATCTCGATGGTCATACAGCACTTTCGCAGGCCCTGAAGCGCGGACATGATGACATTGTGGAATTGCTATCTGAGCATGGAATTTCAATCGCCTCGTTAAATAGCAATCGATTTACAGCACTTTCCTCACCCGAGTTGTGCGATTTTAATCAGCGCCCCTCCAAAAGGATCCGCAGGTTTTGATCTTCAAAGCCAAAGCTCAGCACACTTCCCTCTTCCTCAAATTTCCATCTTATCAATCGCTGGTTTACGGCTACTTAGCCCTTTGCTACTCTTGCCACGTGTCCGTCTCTTAGTTTTATAATGATATTATTATCTTCCTATTTATTTCTATTTTCTTTCTCTTTTTCCCTCGTTCCTTCCCCTTTGGCCTATTTGGGGCTTCGTTATCCCCTCAAAAAAAACAGTTGGACAATGCCCCATAGACTTTAATTGTGCGTAGTGCGCGTGGGGAGTGGCTGGGCATGAATTAGCACAGATTCTTTCCTTTATTTACCCAGCTATCAAACATAATTACGACAGCATTAATATGGTATCATACCTTTTTTTCCCTTAATATTTTTCTATAAACGGTTGCTTTTCCTCACTGTTTGCTTCATGATACATATCTTTTATCATTTATATTTTTCCTATCAAATTAGCGACTTTCTTGCCCTTCTTTTAGTATCATAGAGTAGAAGTCTCCCCTCCCTCACGGCCTTCCGGTGGGAAGATGGCAAAGAATCCTTGCCAAAATGAATACCTTTTATAATTCTTATTTCAAGCATGTACACTGTACGGTACGTGACAAAAGGCATGATGCATGGCCACCTTTACACCAAAAACGATATTCTTCAGAGTCCTCGGACCCTACCACCTGCATGGCAAGTAAATCAATTCTTCATAAAATAGCGATTTTGGGCACTCCAATGGTGATATCCCGGTATTGGGGTACATACCGTAAATACTCGAATAAACGGACTATGTGCTAGGACGTTGGTCTTGCTTCTCTTAGTAAGGTCTGTGATTTTTTTCCTTTTTTTTTTGTCTCGGGGGATGGGTCTTTTGGTGCGCATTTCCCATCTTTTCCTGAGGAGCAAACTTTAGACGACATAGCACATGGTCCATTCATTCGAGTTTTTACGGTATATGGTGCGATATTAAATCATCTGTGGAGGTATGAAATTGGCAATTTTCCAAACATGTAAGTTATCTTTTTCTATGGGAGCCCATACAAATTCTTGCCATTTAGCTTCATCATTTAAGGATGGGGTATGCTAATTGATGAGTGCTGTTGGTGGAACAAAGGAATTTGCCGAGTTATAGAAACGTGAATTCTAGATTCACTAGATCTTTTGCTATTTATTAATACTTTCTTTGGGTTATCTACGATAATTGATTAAGAGGGGGGGTGTAACTCGGCATTTCGGGGACTGCGGATTTCGGTTTTTTAGGGTGTGTTTTTAGCGGTAGTGTATTATACTTAGGCCAATCAAAGGTAACTTTCGTCCAGGGACTAATGTTACGCTAACAAAGGCTGGGACCAGAGTCCCCCTTTCCCTCCTTTTGTCCCTTTTCCCACCGTGGTAAAGTTACAGTACGGTAATAGTATCGTGCCTCAAAATATCTATCCTCCGGGATTCATTACCACTAATGCCTTCTCTTCCGGTGTCAGACTTCTTGAACTTTGAGTAATGTCACGTTTGCGCTTCAGAGTTCAATTTGAGCCTAGTCTAGAGTTCCCTGCTCGCTACTCGAGTAAACGCCGATGGCATTGTGATGGCCTCCCCGGTAAAAAACAACGAAAAAACAAAACTCTTTTTTTTCGTCATGTGCGTTGGCACACCCCCCCATTTTCGGTTCCCAAAATCTCAACTGTGTTGATAGTAAAAAAATTCAAAATCTACGATAGCCTTTAGAGTGATCTAGATATTGTCATTCATGAGTGGCAAGCTCTATTAATACCCATGGCGCAATGCTAGAATTAGTGATAGTGGGCAAGAGGTATTACACCTCTAATCTTATATGAGTTTCCCATGCAAAAGGTACAGTACATTGCAACAATACCGATATTCAACCTGAATTTTGAGCTCTCAGCCCTCAACTCGAGTGGGAAACAATCTCATAATTTCTAGCTAGAAAGCCTAGGGAATTTCCTACACTATGGCATTGGTTTCGTTAATTTTATATTGCTTTCAGGCAAGTTGCCAGTGATTATAATCAACAATTTGTGGTGTAAAATGAGGGGTGCCGACGAATTTGTGTGGTCGCCAAGATCGTCCATAAGGCGGAGATTGATTTGAGAACCCTACACCACTTCGAAAATTCCCCCAAGCACAGAGAATGAGACAAGGAAAATAACCATGGCTTATCCCCTCATTCGCTACTAGCAGTGAGTCTAGGTTGAAAGCCCCTTCTGTTGTGACAGTTTATGCCGCTTTCCCCCGCCATGTTGTCACTTTCTATTCTGTGGGGTTTGCTGGTGGACCCAGAAGGCTTTTAATTGCCGTTTTCATAGGACCTCACTTGGCGGTGGGTTGGTTAGCTAGTAGTTAGGCGGTGGTCGATTACTGACTACATGAGAGCCTCTATGAGCTTCCGGTAATTTATGCAACGGAGGGAGTCAGTACGGTAACTGGTATCGGACTGATGGCTCCCCGAGCCTAAGTCGGCGGAGTGTCACAGCGCCTAGAGGCTACAAGACACGGAGAAAAAAACTTGATCGCTTTTCATCAACGGTAGACTATATCAGATTGCCTCGCGGTAACAGGCTGCTTATTTCTTGGCCACGAAACGAAGCTAGCATTTCATTATGAGGCTGACTGACGCCCTCCACTGTAGAAGCGAGAATATGAGCCTCTGAAGTTACAGGGTTGTTATTGACGCGGGATGATTGGACGATCGAGCGCTGGTGAAACGTCAAAGCCTTGCCCCACATTATCTTAAGGTCCTCTGGATCCCCTCAGACTCCTCAAATACAACATTTCTAATTACACTACCGGTACTCGTCCAAAGCATTTCAGGGAGCATGGCACAAATATCATTGCAAAACCTAACCATCACCGACAATATTACCTCTTTCAACACTATCAACATCAACACGGCGATATCCGATGCGGATAATCAGAGTCAAAACCTACATGTCGACAGGTGTTAGAATTACGCGACCGTGAGCATGGTAGCTAGCGTCGCAACACATGTACCCCTACTCAACTCTGCATACTCGAGTAACTAATTCATTACTACTGAAACCCTCAGTCTCTCACTATAAGAGGATAAGCACTTTAATGTAGCTGGTGAGCGGTGTGCCGGGAATTAACTTGATTTTTTTTCCTTCAATATCGTATTATCGTTGTTCTTATTTCAAATAAGTTACCGTGTTGGGTTGGGTACCGTATTATACGTGGGTTGCAACGCTAGCTACCGTGCGTACGGTCGCGTAATTTTGACACCCGTCGATAAGCTCGCCAGAGTCCCCACGCACCTCCCTCCAAGATACATCTTCCCGTTTCTTCGTAAATACTGCTCCTCGTTGCGACAATTTACATTACCGCAATCCTGATGTCGATTCTTCCTTCTCTTTGACCTTTCCTTTCCCTTCTTTCCTTTCTTTCAAAAATTTCCTTTGCTTTATTGTCCACAGTAATGGGTCACCAGCCCAGGCGGCAGAGTTCATTTCCTCTCTCTTTCCTTCCAATTTTTATTAATCCCCAACCAATTTCTCCCCCACCCACAAGAAATTTTTCTTCGTCGATGCTTGCCATACATTCTATTCTCATCTCATTACTCGCCTTCGCCGCAGAAATTGGCTATCGCCCGCTCTTCGATCCCTGTGGAGATAATTGTTAGACACGGATGGTGAATTTTTGTATGGTTGGCCGCGACATCGCCTAAACGACGGATTGCTTGTGCGGAGATGGCGAGGGGGAATATATTGGGAGAATGGATGCTTGCTTGAGCATGTGCGATCAAGCGGTGAGCAACCACTCCGTACAGCGGGATCAGATGGTTCGCTACCGGAAGATTGTCCGTGAGAGAAAGAGAGAGAAAACGGTTATCGCCGATACCCTCTTTGCGGAGTACTGGAAGACTAGATTTTAGAGAAAGGGCGAGAGCTTTGTGCCGGCTGTGACGAACAGGATACCATCCCCGACGGCTGAGCCGGTAGGTATCACGAGTGGCGATGACCAGGTTTTGAGAAGCGAATTGATATCGTCGCCGCCGACGAGCATCCCAGAGACTTCTTCTTTGGAGTCTACCGAGACGGAAGCCTTGTTTACCCTTCGCCTACTCCCCCTCTAGTGAGCTCCGCCACAGCCGGTTGTCATCACAGTCTTTTTCGGCTTCCCTAATTATCCCCACCGCATCATTAAACTTCATCACACCAGGGGCTCACTAGCCGGTCCCGAAACACCGAGGCAGCACTCAACAACCCGCAATCGCCTATTGCTTCCATTCTCCCAAGACACTACCGCCCCAAGCCGCGCACTCCGCCAGCCGTCCAGCAGAACTTTCTTCCCCCCAGACAGACGTATAGTCACACCATAGTCCCGTTCCACTCTCTTCGAGGAGCTCCTCTACGAGGATTCTCACCTATCCACCGCTGCCCGCTCCCGCTCCCGAGACCGAATATCGGAGCACACAATCATTGAACTACAACCACAAGAGGTGGTTACGGAGGCCTCGGCAACACGGCAGTCGGCCGCTAGTTCACAATGCGACTATAGCTCTGCAACTTGCTCTTCGTGAAGCGAGAGGAGTTGGGCAGAGAATGATGATCTGGGGTGGTCGTAGATATTATTTTTTGTTTCAAATTTGGCCTTTCTTTCTTTCTTTGCATTAGGTGGTGTTTTTTTTCTTCCCCTTTTCATAGAGGTTTGGTTAATTAATTTGTATATACGTAGGCAAGGCTGGGACCTTGTCCGGTTGGGAGTAAGTAAAGTAAGTATATTTGGGGGCGAAATTATATTTATATGGTGCGTTAATTGATAGAGGGGTTAGGTGTTGGATGGTTGTGGGGGATATGGAACTTTTTTCATTTTATTTGGTTGGTGGGTGGCATTTGCCGATACGATGCTGCCCGGTGCTGCTAGGTGGATCTAATTGATAGTGCAGAGATGATTTAATTCTGATAATCACAAGTTTTGGGGATAATGTATTATATGCGAACAGGATACCGGTAGTAGGTGAAAACCTTCCGTCCGGTGACTACAGTAGATACTATATAATTTAATGCGGTAACCTACAAATTAATCCTTAAGATAACTTTATACTCATATGATAATGTCTTAACATTGGTGACCGCAACTGCGAGAGTAGAGCGAATATCATGAACAAGACTGGGAAACGTGAAAATGGAAAAAATCAAGGCGGTAACGACATTAACAAAAGGATGCATCAGCACGTCGATAGAGGTGAAGGAGCGAAGCTTCAACAATCGATGCGCTAAGAGTGCAACTAGGCCTGATTCATCAATCAAGTATGATACATACTATACCGTACAAGTACCATACGGTGTCAATAAGCCGCAGAGGCTTACCGCCCAGCCCCCTACGACTACACCACATAGGTCCCTGTCGATGGGTAGGAATCCATCGCGAGAACCTATTGACACCACCACGAAAATTCTCCCGTGCAGAGAACAGGATTAGGAAAAGAACGTGGCATGCCCCGTTCACTAATAGTAGCTAGTCGGAATTGAAAACTCCTTCTATCCTGAAAATTGAGGCATTTCTTCCCCGCAATTTTTTCGCCTTCATTTCGGTAGTGTTTATTAGTGGATTAATGTAGGCTTTTAATTATCGTTAAATTTTTTTCATAGGACCTCACTTGGTGATGGTTTGGTTGGCTGGCGGTGGGCCGGCAGCCGGTTACAGTGCTGGCTGCAGGAGAGCCTCAGTGTGCTTCCGTTATGCAACGGTGGGAGTGCGGTAGACAGGTAGTGATGGTTCCCCGAGTCTAAGTCGGCTGAGTGTCACAGCCACGGAGAAAAAACCTCGTACCAGTAGCTTTTCATCTTTTTACTGGACTGGATTAGGTTGCCTCTGGGTGATAGGCTGCTTATTTCTTGGATGCAAGGCGATGCTGGCATTCCACTATGAGGCTGACTGAGACCCTCCGCCATGGAGGCAAGGGTGCTTCAGGGTGATGTTGGCCCGGGATGATTGGATGATCCAACGCTTGTGAAATGTCAAAGCCTTACCTCACTTGAGGTCTTAATTTCCTCTGGATCCCCGTAAACTCCTCGATACAAAATTTCTAATTGCACTACTGGTACTCATCCAAAGCGTTTTAAGGAACATGACACAAAAATCGTCGCAAAACCTAACCATCACCGGCAATACCGGCTGTTTCAACAATGTTATCAACACAGTGATATCCGATGAGGATAATCAGATCCGGGAGTGGTTATCGCCTCTAAAACCTCACCAGCGGCACCAAGGTGTACGGGCCGAGCGGCTTGATGGAGTGGGGGATTGGTTCCTAGAAACCAGCGAGTTTCGGAAATGGAGTGACTTTAAGGAAGAGAATGAATCCCGAGAGCGGGTGTTATTTTGTTCAGGGGGTCCAGGTGTGGGAAAGACATTTTTGTGGCAAGAACACCCCCAGCTTCCAGAAGAGGAAAAGAAGGGAGATATCACTGACAAGTATAAAATATTAGTTCCCTAATTATTGATAACCTATGTGATCAGGCTGAGGAAAAGGATCTGGCTGTCGCTTGGCTATATTGTGATTTCCTTGCCAACCAAGAGCAGTCAGCAACGGCCATGCTGGGTGCTATCCTACGGCAGCTTGTGGGCATTGGAGAGATGCCGGAGAATATACGACAGAAGTTTCGAAAACGATTTTCCGACCGAGGTCTACGATTACCCGATATGGTGGGAATGCTAAAGACGGCTATCTCATTGCTACCCACAGTTTATATCTGCATTGACGCGTTGGATGAATGCACTCCGAAGAGTCGACAGGAGCTGCTTGGGTCACTGCGAGATATTGTTCGGGAGTCACCAAGCACACGGGTGTTATTTACCGGGAGATCTCATGTGACGGATGAAGTGAAGAAATACTTCGCCGAAGCTATTATCGCACCGGTCAGTCCTACCGAAGATGACATTAGGGCATATTTGGGTATGAGGTTGGATAGGGACACGGAGCCGGATGCGATGGACGATGATTTGCGGAGGGATATTATGACAATAATTCCTGAAACCATTTCTGAAGTGTGAGTATCAATATCGGGCACTTTCACAATGCATGCAGGAACAATTCGCTAACACTGGTAGCCAGATTCCTCCTGGTTTCGCTGAATATTGACGCAATTCTTGGAGAGGTGACGATCTACAAGAGAAGGAAAAGGCTAGAAGAGATGACGAAAGGGAAGGGGCTAGGAGATGCATACACGGCAACACTCACCCGAATAAAGTCGCAGAATGGAAACAGATCGCGGCTCGGTATGGAAGCCCTCATGTGGATATCACATTCCGAACGACCATTGAAGGCGACTGAATTATGTCAGGCACTGGGTGTAGAAAGAGAAGATAGAGACCACAATGCGGAGAACATACCTGCAATAAGAACCGTGGTACGCTGTTCACTGGGGCTCGTTACCATTGAGACATCATCGTCTACAGTCCGGCTTGTTCACTTCACACTCAAAGAACATCTATCCAATGCTCCCTCTCTGTTCCATAGTCCCCATTCGATGATGGCCGAAATTTGTTTAACCTTCCTCAACTTTCCATGCATCAGGAACCTATCAACCACTCTCTATTCGCCACCGGCGGCAGCTCCTTTTGTCGGCTATGCCTCTTGTTTCTGGGGAACACATGCAAGGAAGGAGCTGAATGAAAGAGTGAAATTACTAGCATTGAAGCTTCTTGACGGCTACGATAAGCATATATCTTCCAAGCTACTCTTAATTCATGAAAGAGATTGGTGGTGGCACCGTCCTGAACAAGAAGGAGGTAACGTCCTTGAGGGCTTCACGGGGCTTCACGGTGCAGCATACCTCGGGATTGTAGAGATAGCAAGCGCTTTATTGGAAATGAGGGAATGGGATCTCAATGCAACCGATGTCGACGGAAACACGGCATTTTCTTGGGCCGCTAGAAAGGGGCATGGAGATGTGATAAAGATGCTACTGGGACGACCGGGTATTAATCCTGATACAATGAACCTAGATGGTAGGACACCCCTCCTATGGGCTGCCACATTTAGACATGAGGGCGTGGTGGAGATACTCTTGGAACAGACGAATGCCGATCTTGATAGGAGGGATAAATACGGTCACACACCACTTTGGAGAGCGGCCTGGGCTGGAGATGAAAGAGTCACCAAGATGCTGCTAGAACGAAGGGATATCAACCCTAATGCTGCTAATTGGTTTGGCCAAGCGCCGCTCCACATAGCCGCGTGGGAGGGACATGAAGGAGTCGCGAAGATGCTTCTCAATCGGAACGATGTCAACCCCAACAATACTGACCAAGAAGGTCGAACACCACTCTTTGTAGCCGCCATGGAGGGCTGTGAGGGGGTTGCGAGGGCGTTGATAGACCGTGTGGATGTCAACCCTAACACTGCGGATAAAGGTGGCCAGGCGCCGCTCGACATAGCTACCTGGGAGGGGCATGAAGGAATTGTGAAGATGCTACTTGGCCGGAATGATGTCAACCCAAACATTACGAACCGACGTGACCGGACACCGCTCTTTGCGGCCGCCTGGAAAGGACATGAGGGAGTGGTGAAGACGCTTCTAGAGCGGGTGGATGTTAACCCCAACACTGCGGATAAAGATGGCCGGGTGCCGCTCGGCATAGCCGCCGGGGAGGGGCATGAAGAAATTGTGAAGATGCTGCTTGGCCGGAATGATGTCAACCCAAACATTACGGACCAGCATGGCCAAACACCACTCTTTGCGGCCACCTGGAAAGGACATGAGGGAGTGGTGAAGATGCTACTACAGCGGGTGGATGTTAACCCTAACACTGCGAATAAAGATGGTCTAGCGCCGCTCCACATAGCCGCCTGGGAGGGGCATGAAGGAATTGTGAAGATGCTACTTGGCCGGAATGATGTCAACCCAAACATTACGAACCAACATGGCCAAACACCACTCTTTGCGGCCGCCTGTAACGGGCATGAGGGAGTGGTGAAGATGCTACTAGAGCGGGAGGATGTTAACCCTAACACTGCGAATAAAAATGGCCAGGCGCCGCTCGACATGGCCGCCTGGGAGGGGCATGAAGGAATCGTGAAGATGCTACTTGGCCGGAATGATGTCAACCCAAACATTACGGACCAAGATGGCCAAACACCACTCTTTGCGGCCGCCTTAGAAGGACGTGAGGGAGTGGTGAAGACGCTACTAGAGCGGGTGGATGTTAACCCTAACACTGCGGATAAAGATGGCCAGGCGCCGCTCGACATAGCCGCCGGGCAGGGGAATGAAGAAATCGTGAGGATGCTGCTTGGCCGGAGTGATGTCAACCCAAACATTACGGACCAACATAGCCAAACACCACTCTTTGCGGCCGCCTGCAATGGACATGAGGGAGTGGTGAAGATGCTGCTGGACCGGAATGGTGTCGACCCCAGCACTATGGACCTGCGTGGTGAAACCCCACTCTTTGTGGCCGCCCAGGAAGGACAGGAGGGAGTGGTGAAGATGCTGCTGGACCAGAACGGTGTCAACCCAAACACTCTGAACGAACATGGCCGAACGCCACTCTTCGTAGCCGCCCGGGAAGGCCATGAGGGAGTGGTGAGGACGCTGCTAGATCGACCAGATGTCAACTCTGATATGAGAGATCTCACTGGCCAAACAGCACTTTCGCAGGCCCAGAAGCGCGGACATGATGCCGTGGTGAGATTACTGTCCGAACATAGAGATTCAATCCCCTCGTTAAAACGCGATCCACCCACAGCACTTTCCTCGCCCGAGCCGTCCGATCCCAATCAGCGCCTTTCCAAAAAGATCCGCAGGTTTTGATTTCCAAAGTTAAAACCCCATCACACCTCCCTCTTCCTCAAATTTCCATCTGATCAACCTCTAGCTGGCAGCTACTTAGCCCTTCAGCGCTCTTACCGCGTGTTCGCCACCACCTTGCTCCGCCTGTCGATTTTATACTATCATCCCTATTTCTTTCAATTCTCTTACCTCCCTTTTCCGGTCCCTTCTTATAATCTATTTGCGGCTTCGGTATCCACAGAAAAGCAGTTACACATTTCTTATTGACTTTAATCCTGCGTAGTGTGCAAGAGGACTCGGAGGAGTAAGCGGGGAATGATTCTTTGGTTTGCTTAGCCATTAATCATGATTGCGATAGCATTAGCATTATATCGTACTTTTTTTATCTTTGATTCTTCTCTATAAACGGGTGTTTCCCCTCCCCGCTTGTCTTAAGACATATCTTTTATCGTTTACATCTTTCCTATCAAATTAGAGCCTTTCTTATTCTTTTTTTGGTATCATGGAAATAATAGAATAAAAGTCTTCCCTCCCTCACAGCCTTCGGGTGAGAGGATGGGAAACAACCCTAGTCGAAAGAAATAGCCTTTACAATTCCCACAAAAATGCACAGTCTTAGTGGTTGTTTTCGCACCAACAATGTCGTTTCCCTGAGTGCGAGAACCCAACCACCCGCACGGTAAGTAAATCAATTTTTCTTAAAATAGCGATTTTAGATATTCTAATTGTGATATATCCCGGTATTGGGGTATATGGTGCGATATTGAATCAACTGTGGAGGTATGAAATTGGCAATTTTCCAGACCTGCAAGTTTTCTTTTTCTATGGGAGCCCTTACAAATTCTTGGCGTTTAGCTCCACCGTTTAAGGATACGGCGCGCTAATTGACAAGCGCTACCGTTGGAACAAAGGAATTTGCTAAGTTATATAAACGCGAATTTCAGATTCACTTGATATTTGGCTATCTATTGATATTTCCTTTAAGCTATGTAATTGATTAAGAGGTGGGGGTGCAAATTAGCATTTCGAAGACAGCGGATTTCGGTGTTGGGGTGCTTTTAGCGGTACCTGGGCCAATTAACGATGATTATTGACAATGTCATATGATACCAGCAAAGGCCAGTATCTAAATTTACCTTGAATTTTCTCTTTCTCGAACTTTAGCATCATGTCTCAAAGTACTGGACCTATCCGTCACCGTTACCTCCCCTTCCGGAGTCAGCATCGCTGAACTTTGAGCAATGCCATGTTTGCGCTTCGGGGTTCAATTTGTGCGTAGTCTAGCCTTCCCTTCTCGCTAAATGCCGATGACATTGTGATGGCCTCCACTGTAAATAAATAAAATAAAAACGAAACACTCGTTTTCGCCATGTAACTCACTCCATTGTCGGGGACCAGCATTACTCAAGTGTGTCCAGACGGTTTCTCATGTCGGGAGATTCAATCCTTCCTCTAGATCGATAGATTATAGCTCCCTGAATTTATGTCAATCAGTTAACGTGTGTCACCGAGTAGGTGATCACAGAAGGTAAACGATAAGCCTCTCGGAAAAAGAGGAAAAAATGAACGATCCCAATTTCAGTTATACCTACAATCCCGATACTCCGAATTAGAAGGGGCATTTTGGGAATCCGAAATCTAGGAAAAGGACAGCACAAACAGCACTGTTCCACACAATATAGATTTATTGAGCCACTTCTTAACATACAGGGAATGCTTCTTTTATTGGTTTTTCTATTATCAATCAGTCACTGTATTCAGAAGCCCACCATTGGAGCATATGCGAGTGAGGTGGTAACTGGTGCAGTCCCCCGATTTTTTCCTGTGAGTACTACGAATACGATACCGGCAGTTAGGTGGTTAGATCCATATAATACACATGCACATAAGCTTAGGGGCAGTGGAGAATTTTGTGTGCCCGAGGTGGGCGGGTGATTGGGTACTTGTGAAACGTCAAAGCCTTATCTCACTTCACAACTCGAAGTCCTCAGAACCCCCTCAAGCTTTTCGATACAGCATTTCTGATCTCGCTACTCGCCGAAATTAATTCGGGCAACATGGCACAAAAACCATCGCAAAAAATAAGCATCACCGACAATATCAACTCTTTCAATTACGGTAATGTTATCACCAACATAGGGACACACGATGAGGATAATCAGATCTGGGAGTGGCTATCGCCTCTAGAAGCTCACCAGCGGCACCAATACGTGCGAGCAGAGCCACTCGATGGAGCGGGTGACTAGTTTCTAGAAACCAGCGAGTATCGGAAATGAAGTAAGGGAGAGGATGGATCCATTGAGCGGGTGTTGTTTTGTTCCGAGGGTTCAGGTGTGGGAGAGACATATCTATAGTAAGAGCACCCGGCTTCCGGAGAAGGAAAAGAAGCCAGATATCGCTGACAAGTATAAAATATTAGTTCCCTAATGATTGACAGCCTATGTGACCAGGCCGAGGAAAGGGATCTGGCTGTCGCTTGGCTATATTGTGATTTCCTTACCTACCAAGAGCAGTCAGCAACGGCTATGCTAGGTGCTATCCTAAGGTAGCTTGTGGGCATTGGAGAGATGCCGGAAGATATACGGCAGAGGTTTCGAAAACGATTTTCTGACTGTGGCTACGATTACCCGATGTGGCGGGAATGCTAAAGGCCGCTATCCCATTCCCCGAGCTCATATCTGTGTCGACCCCTTGGATGAATCCACTTCGAAGAGCCGACAGGAGCTGCTTGAGTTGCTGCGGGATATTCCTCGGGAGTCACCAAGTACGTGGGTGTTATTTACCGGGATATCTCACGTCCCGGATGAAGTGAAGAAATACTTCGCTGAGGCTGTTATCGTGCCAGTCAGTCCTTCCGGAGATGATAATGGGGTATATTTGGGTGAAGGGTTGGACAGGGGCACTGAGCCCAATGCAATGGACGATGACTTGCGGAGGGATAATAATATGAGAATAATTTCGGAAACTATTTCCGAAGTGTGAGTAGTAATATCTAGCACTTCTACAATACATGCAGGGACAATTCGTTGACACTGGTAGCTAGATTCCTCCTAGTTTCGCTAAATATTGACGCAATTCTGGGAGAGGTGACAATCTACAAGGGAAGGAAAAGGCTTGAAGAGATGACAAATTTCGGATCGAAAATTGCTAACTCAGCTACTCGGTTAGCTGGTAGCAGAGTTAAAAGTGCTGAAGAACTCGGAGCAGTGTCTGGCTGCCGAGTGGGCGAGACGGTAAAGTACGGGGACAAAAGGGTTCGTCCGGCACGGCGACGGCAACCCCACAACCACTATAAATTTACTACCTATGCAACCACAACTGCTCACGCTCCGCGCCCTCTATTTTCCTGCACAAAGATTTCTCAACACCACGTCGCTTTGTGCACGATCCTCCTTTCACTCTACTTCCCACACCTCACTTAGGCTTCGCGTCCCTGAGTACCCACACCATGGCCCAGCCTGGTAACCCCTCCCTCTTCAGCCCCGAGGGGCCTCCCTCCACCCTGTCTGGCTCTAGAGCCGGCCTCAGGGATTGACTTCTTGCAGTCTCCAGCCTGATCTCCTCGGCCAGGGACGTCACCTGCCTCTCCGACACCCAACTTCCCCCCCTCTCCGTTGCCGCACTAGAAGACCTTTCCGAAGGGGAAGCCACGATCATCCCACTCCTCTGCTCCCTCGTTCGTGCGATGGATTCCTTCAGGAATGGTCTCCACCTCCTAACCAACCATGTCGCCGAACTATCTCAGAAACTAGACTCACCCCCCCTCCCTGCAGGGCATACTTCTGACCTGTCACAAATCGGCTCTGCAATCCGCAATCTATCACATAGGGTGTCCGCTTGCCGCTCTCCTCCCGCCCCCACACCACACGTCTTGGCTCCTCCTGTTCCCCCCATTCCAGCCCCCTCTCGTGCGGCAGTCCCGGCCCCTCCCCCTGGCGGCCCCAGGCCAGGACCCTCTGCTCCCCCCCCCTCAACCACCAAAGTCACCTACGCCGGCATAGTGGGAGGCACAAGTGAGTTCGACAAAGCAGCTCAAGACAACCGAAACCGCAGGTCGAAAGTGGCAAACTCGAAACGTTCCAAGGGGGCTTCGGCTAACAAAGTCGTGGACGCGATCGCCGTGTCCCTCCCTGAGAATGCACCGGCCCTCCTCAGAGCCCTTTGAAGCTTCTATGCCCCTTGCATCTTGCCTGAAACCCACTCTGACCAACTTCATATCCGATCTAGCTGGCCTGACGTGGCCGCTGAGGTCCTCAAATCTGCTAATTGCTCCCTCCCCAAAGGTGTTAAGACTATGGTCAACAAGAGAGAGACCATCTCCTTGGAGGCACTCGACCCATCCGTCGAAGCAGTGGCCTACTCCCTCTACTTTGAGGCCCTCACTTCTCGCCTCAACCAGTCCTACCCCGTCGGGCAAAACCTCTGAGCGTCATTCGGGCTTGCCCCCACCGATATGCAGTTTGCCATTTACGGCATTCCCCTTGCGGCCGTCCCGGACACTGACCAAGCCCTCTTCCTGAGACTGAGAGAATCAATCGAGAACTCTAAATGTCTCTCGATCTCCTCAGCTCGCTTCCTCAACCCCGACCCTGTGGCCAGGGCCTTTAACAAATCCGCATGCTCCGTTGTGGTCACCGTCAACCCCGACGTGGCTGATAGACCTGTTTCTCACCCATTCTTCTGGCTCTATGGTGGTAGCCGTAAGGTCGAAAGGGCATTCTCCTCGTCCCCAACCAACCGATGCACCAAGTGCTGGAAGTTTGGTCACGTCTGGCAGAGATGTCACTCTCCCCACCTGGTTTGTCCCCTCTGCTCCCTACACCATATTAAGAATCAGCACCGCTGCACTAACCGCACCTGCCCTAAGGAGGGCCACCTCCGTGCAGTGCTAAACTGCTGTATCACTTCACCGGCCAGATGCCCCAACTGTAGAGACAACCACTCCTCCGCCTACAGGGACTGCTCAGCAAGACCTGCTCCGGCTCCTTCCTCCTTCCAACACGACCCTCACAATGATGAGCCTGCCCAAGAGATCACCGGCTCCATGGACTTAGCAGATGACCATACCACTCCCCAGGTTCGCATGCCTCCGCCCCCTGTTTCCAGGACCCCCCAGGTCCCCTCTTCTCGCTTTGGCCCCTCGGATCCCAGACTTGGCCCGGCCATCGACCTGACAACCCCCTGGGCCACCAGGCCCCAGCCCTCGCTGCCTAGCAGCAGGGGCAACTCCAGGCAAGGCCGTGCCCCCTCCAAGGATGAGCTGAGCCCCTCAGTCTCAGCCCATGACAGGTCAGCCTCGCGCTGGTAAGATGTCTCACACCCATCATTCTGGGCAGGCGGGCTTTGCCCCCAACAGCCCTAGCAGTAAGGTTCCTTCACTAACCATCGTTCAACACAACTGTCTCAGGAGCTGGGATGTGTTTCTTTTCTTGTTTAATTCATTTGCGTTTGTTAAAACACCCCCCCTTATTGTCGCTATCCAAGTTCCCCCGGTCTGGAGGGGCCGACTCCTGTCCTTCACCGACTTTAAATCCTTCTACCCCTGAAAGAGAAACCCAGAGTTGCCTTTTATGTGGGAGGGAGTTTCCTCCGTAGTATTATTTTCTTCCCAAAGGTTTCAGATAGGTCCAACGTCATCACCCTCTGTCTATTTGGAGAGAGACTCTTCGATTCCCCGATTGACAGGATCGATATCATCAATATCTATAACTTGTGGGCAAACTCATTCTTGTCTAGGACGGTGTCACCAATGGTGGCCCTCCCCCACCCCCTGAATCCAACCCTGGTGGTTGACGACTTCAATATTCACAATCCGGGGGCAGATCCCCTCAGAAGCTTTAATTCCGAAGAGATGGCTACATCCCTTCCCTACTTTGACAGGGCCACTGACCTAGGTTACTCCCTACTCAACATGCCTGCCATATACACCCGCTTTCCATTTGATTCGGTCGGCTGCCCCTCATCAATTGACCTTGCCTTCGCCTCGGCCGACCTAGCTCCGTTTTTTATTTCCTGGCTCATCTCGCTTCCCTGGACTGGCTCTGACCATGTCCCAATATCTATAATATTCACGCACCCCATCACCCAGCCACCGCTCCCAAGTCCCTGCTGGACCAGGACAGACTGGCCTACCCTTCAACCAGCCCTGAAAGAGGCTAAGGTCCCCCCGCCTCCAGCCAACCCATCCCGTTCCTCCTTCGAGTCCTGGTTCGACTTCCATCTCAACGGCCTGACCATGCTTCTCACATCCCACACCCCCATGTCGCGCCCCTCCACCTGGGCTAAGCCCTGGTGGTCCCCACTCCTCTCCACGCTCAAGAAAGAGTATCACAATGTTAGTCGCAAGGCTCGAATGGAAAGCACCCCGACCACGGTAGCAGTTGCCAGAAGGGCCAAAGGGGTGTACTTCAAGGCTATCAAGGCTGCAAAGGATGCACACTGGGGTTCTTTCCTTTCCTCCGCAACACCCAGGTCTATATGAACTGCGAAAAACCTTGCCCTCGGCAAGGCACCCCCACGCTTCCCCGAGCTGCCAGGGGCCAACTCCCCAACAGAGATGAATGACACCCTCTTTAATTACTTCTTCCCGACACGCCCCTCCCTCCCTCTCCCATCTTTTCTACCTCCCTTCTTAGACTCAGATCTCATTACTGCTGATGAGATATCGATATACCTCTCGAAGTGCTTGTCTTCCTCAGCCCCTAGCCCTGACTCAATTCCCTACTCTATTTGGAAGAGAGTGCACCTCGCCACCCCCCACCTGCTCACCTCCCTACTTGGCCCACTTGTATTGTACGGATACCATCCAGCCTCCCTTAAGAAGCCCAATGGTGTCGCACTTGACAAACCTGGCAAACCCTCCTATAGCTCCCCTTCATCCTTCCGAATCATTGTCCTGCTCCAGACTATCTCCAAGATCGTGGAGAGATTGATGGCCTCCAGGCTCTCCCTCGTCGTCAGAACTCGGAACTTGCTCCATCCCAATCAATGTGGCTCCCTCCCCTCACTGTCCTCCTTTGATGCCGTAACAGCCATGGTGGATACGGTACGTACCCTTCAGTGCCCACGCCTCAAGGTGTCCTCCCTCTTTTTAGACATCAAAGACGGTTTCGACAATGTGGACGCCGCCCTCCTTGCCTCTGACCTTAGGACTAAAGGTGTAACTGGTACAGGTACCTGAGTTACTATGTTTGGTTTTGAATATTGAGTTAGTATGTTTTATGTTTGGTTTCGAGTATCGTGTGATACTCAGTATATTTTATGTTTGGTTTCGAGTATTGTTTGATACTTAGTATGTTTTATGTTTGGTTTCGAGTATCGTTTGATACTCAGTATATTTTATGTTTGGTTTTAAGTATCGTTTGATATTTATTATATGTTAGGTTTGATACCTAAGGAGTTTCAAGGGTGCCATTTGTGGAGTCTTATTGTTATTTGTTTAAGCAAGGCACGGGATTGCCTGACAAGTGTATTTAAGACCTGCTATTCTCCGGACTTAGAGAAGGCAGACTTCGACAAACAGAGTTTTCAATATACTTGGTTGAACAGTTACTTCTTCAGTTCGCTTCGAGAATCTTTAGTATTCAGTTAGGTTCGCCAAACGCCTTCTATTAACAACTACTCTAGTAGTTGCGATATAGTAAGAAGATTGTTACAACAACTTAGTCTTAGCCTCCGTTACTTAGCCTCGTTAGATACCGCGCTCTGGTATAGAGCTAGTATTGTTACCCTATCGAAATACGGCACCACCCCATGGGGTCGTTACCAAAGGGATTCCAAGGTACCCGGTCTCCTGGGTTCAGTCTTTTCTTTCACAACGCACTTGCCGACTTTTGTTTCAAGGGTGCCCTCATGGTTGTTCCTTTGTTTCGGTTGGGACCCCCTAGGGCTCACCAATTTCTCCTTTGTTATTTGTTATTTATGTTTCTCCGTTACATGTGAGCTTGGAAAAGGGAGTTTGTCTTTCCTATGTGGATGATTTTTCTCTTACCATTGCCTCCCCCTCTTACCCCACTAACACTCGCCGACTTCAAAATGCCTTCCGCGTCCTCAAACGTAGGGCTGACGGAAAGAAAGTTTCCTTTTCTGTCCCCAAGACAGAACTAATTCATTCGAGGACCCCCCATCAAACCGACCACCAAGGCACCTTTTTTTTTCTTTTTTTTTTTTTTATATCATATATTCGTTGTTTTAAGGTACAAGAAATGACATGTATCATCAGATATGGCCAAAACAAAACCCACAAACACGCAACAAAAACAAAACAAACAAAAACCCTAAACCAAAACTAATCCTCCATCGCGTCGAATCCACACGCATCTGATAAAAGTATCAAAAACAAGTATTTTTGCCGAAAACAAAACCTAAGGCTAACAAAAACCACTATAACGTAATCTGAAAATCAAAAAAAACTATAAAGCTAGGAAAGTACCGGGGCGTTGCATATCATCAAGGTCCAGGCTCTGGTGTCCGTGATACCTTCTAAGAGGTTGGCGGAAGGGAGAAACTTCGGTCGCGGTCCCCTCCTGGGGGGCGCCGGCGGAGTGACGGATGGGACCACCTGAGGTGGCGGGATCCGGTAGGGGGG
>QOVD01001833.1:0-42343 GCA_003521225.1 Tuber microsphaerosporum
ATTTCTCACCAGCTTGGATCCCCCCGTATGAAAAAGAAAACTTTCCAGACGGGGTATATGCGGCGTCAATTGTGAATATACCGGTACCTGTGTGATGGGGTGTGATCGATTCCTCAATAGACTACTTGAAACTGCACCGTACCGGGCCAGTACGCTTTTGAGCACGATACACTACTATAGCATTCTCACTGGCTGCAAGGTGGCAAATTGCTTCTTTGAGAATGTTGAATTCATCTTTGGTGAGTTAGTATATTTCTTGGACAAAAGTTATTGTTGGTGGACGGAAGTATGATGTTTGAAGTTTTCTTTTGCCGTTGGGTTTTTTATGATATCGCAGGCCATACTTTGGGATTGCTCAACCGTGGATTTTCCTGTATTTACGAATAAATCTAAGGACAACGGGGAGAGGAAAAAAAAAAAACACTTATTCCCCATCCTCGCTTCGCTGCAGCGAGATGGTGGGGTGATACAAGTGTCTCCCGTGCCCCGTCTAGGACAGTTCGAGAACCCGTAGTACGATGGTTAGATGAAATATCCCGAAGTCAACTAGGCCCAAACGAAGTAGTTACGCTACTACGAGATAGTAACCGAGCTTAAAAATGCAATAGCAACGAAAAGGTTGAGAAGATAGCTGAGTTTCACCCATAAAGTTGCGTAGTAGTGGGGGGTTTTTTTCCAAGGTTTATCCATATGGGAAACTCTCTTTATCTAGTAGCTAGCTAACTAACTGACTAAATTACTATAAGGTGGGTGTCATGAGTGAGAGAGAAGGAAAGAAGACGCCAACAGGTCAGAAATTGTGCAAATGAAGGAAAGAGTTTTCCAAAAACATAAGATAGAATATAATAGAATATAGTGGTAGCTAAATATATGATATGGGGTGTCCCTTCTTACCCAGAGGAACCGGCCCAGGGGGGTAGTCAGAGATGGCACGAAATGAGGTAAACCTACCGAGCGTATGATAACACGGAAAGAAGGTAACAAAAAGAAGAAGAGAGAAAGAAAGCTCTACCAGACCCCATATCGCACAGGTTTATTCATTTACATTATGGGATCGGGTAGTGTAGTCATTATTTTGCGTGCGAGATCGGTGATGCGGGACCCGGTGATACAGGACCTAAGTCGGAGTATACTGATGAGGAGCCAGATATTGCAGATATGTTGGATCTCGGGCGAACCTAGTTAGTGATGACGGTGATGTGTTAGTTTTGATATTTAGCAAGTATGGATGGATGATGGCGGTAGCCTCACCTCCCATATGGATTGTCCATTAACCTCCGCTCGCACAACCTTCAGTCTCTGGTAATCTGGAGTACTGATCTCTCGGGGAGCTCGACTGCCCCTGCTGAGATCATTTAGTGCCCCCATGGCCCCCACGCCCAGAGTTCTCTCCTCCAACGCACACTCTTCTACCCCACCTGCTGCTTTCCTCCCCGCATCCGACATGGATCTGTTAAGTACAGGCGGTAGCGCAGCCACCCCAGTGTACAGCTTTTGCTGCGGCTGCTGTTGTCCTAGCTGTTGTTCACGCTGTTCCTGCTGCTGTTGTGCAAGGGGCCGCACGGTAGTTAATTGTTGGGGACCCGTGGGCTCGTACGGTCTTGGCTTCTCGGACAGTGCTGCTGGACGAATCAGGCACTTTGGCCCTGCCGAGTTCAGAGTGTCGTCCATTTGGCTGACCTTCTCAACGTCCTTTGGATCGATCAAAGGGATAAACATCAGTTTGGTGGACATGGGCGCGCAAGCGAGGATTATGGCTAGTGATATCTCAATCTGCGACCACCCAATTGCCTGTGGAACGGACACATTGAGAAGTTGTGTTGCAAATCGAAGGGCTGAAGCTACTATCACGAAGGCTGAATTGAGAAGGCACTGTTAGTAAGGTTTGCTCCTAGGTAACATGGGACATTGATGATCTAGTACCTCCGAAGAAATAGAGTACAGACACACCGATTTTTTGCCTTAGACGCAGTTTCACTCTAAATAATAGTGGTACGGGCACTGCAAGGACTAGGGTATTTGTGATGATGTTCGAGATCCCGGAGGTGTATGTCAAAAGAGTCCTCCGAGTGCATTGGACTTGAAAAATTATACCACAAGGTTAGTTCACTTTGCTTTTTATTACGCTTATTTCTGTCGGGAGCGGAGGCGGAGGCGGAGAGGGGAACCCCACCATTTGAGTTAGATAGGCTCCAGAAAGTTCTGATTGGAACGCAGCTCAGGAAAAGTGATAAGATGCATCCTGCAAAAGTCACCAGACATATCACTTGGGTGATCCGAAGATAGACTGTGATATGTTTTGTGTGTTTTCTAGATTACAAAGTGCCAATTCATTAGCGGACTTGAATTAACCGAGCCAGCTCCATTGATCCGGGCCACTCACGCAAAACGACTATAGAGGAACAACATGCCGAACTTGACCAGATAGATACTGATCAAGTACTGGACCTCAAAGGCCAACGTGAGCTTAAGCCCGACCACGATCTTTTGAAGCCTCTTCAGCTCCTCGGTTTGGCTTTGCTTCCCCACAAATGAAAAGCTCGTCTTCCCTGCATTCCCGCATTTGAGATGCACGGTCAGTTATCACATCGATCACTCAAGTGAAGGAAAAATAGCCAAAGAAAGCCACCATGCAATATTCAAGTCCTGACCTCAAAATGATGATAATAACAATAATCACATACCGAGAAAATCGATCATAGAGAATACCGTCTGGTTCGTAACGAGAAAAAAGACAGCAGCCATGGTGCAAACATCATCCCACCAAACTCTGGTCTTCAGCCTCCGTCGTGAGAATATCCGCAAAATCACTGCTACCAGCGCTGATACCACGACAATCTGCGCCGCCGATTTCAATTCCGACGTCTTCCCGAACATAGACTTCGAAAAGAAGTTTGGTATCCCCTTCACCTCAGTCACTGTAGCATTTGGTGACACCCAGAAGGCTGTGTTTGAAAAATCGTTTGTTGCCATGATTTCGCTGTTTCTTTCTTTCTTTCCCGCTCTCCTTCTCCCGCTTTCCCCCTCTTTTTGTTATACGTATTATCACGCAGGTTCTCTTCTTTCCTTCTATCCCCAACTCCCCCACAATACACGTTTCCCAGAAGGAGAAATCCGGTGGCGTTCTCTCCCTAGGTTGTGTTTCCTTTCTTACTCTTCTTCCTCTTCTGATCTCCCGGTTCACAATTATCTGCTGTCAATGGCGTCCTGGGCTTGCTTTTTGCCGTCGTGACTGTGTCAACTCGCTCTCTCTCTTCTTTTTTTTTCAAAAATAAGAGATGTGAAAAAAACAAAGTATAGCCGCTCAGCGTCGAATGGAAGAAATCAGAACCAGCTGCATAAATTATTTGTGTGGAAACCGAAGTGAATTACCCGACTCCGGCATCAAGCGCACAGAGTTTAAAGGGAGGGAGGGTGGTGAAGGGAAGGTGAGAGAAGGCACAGAAATAATTATGGATAACGGACAATAATTATTGATAGTGGAATTGACTATGCATCATACTCGAGAAAGGAAAAAAAAAAGAAATCACCATTCCCCCCAATCTCCCTCCAAAGGAAGTAAAGGGAGGCAAACAAGCGCTCGTAAAACGAAGGAGGCGCAGGAATAACTGGAATAATGGGTTATTATCGTACAACAAAGGAGATCTTCTTGATGGAAAGTATAGATTCCGCATACACTCTCTGACAGGAGGCGCGAGATAAGTCCATCGCAACATCAGCTGTGAGAAGGTGTGATAGGAAGTGAAACTCGTAAAAAGCTGGAATGAACGGCCAAGACGGTAAGTGGGTGATCCTACTAACCATAAATTGAACCATTAACCATGGAGGAAAGCGAGAAAGGGCAAGCCTGCGAAATGGGGGGTTGGCCTTGAAACGCTGTGAAACGTTGGGTTGGTCATATTGCTCCACAATTGCTCCCTCCATCTTGGCAGATGAATTAAACTTGTATCGGCGAGCATCGATGTTTTCGGATGATGCTCGTCAACACAAGCAAGCTCAAGCATTCACTGCAGACCAAGTCTAATTTACGGCTGCACCTCACCATGCCAGTGATAGACCTCTCTACGCCGGAAAAATCACCATCACGAACCAATCGCTTGCGAGCCCGAACACCCGTACGAAGGTTCCTCGTTATAGCAAAATACATGGTGGAGAATACCCCACAGCGAATTCGGAGGGAAGTCTCAGGTGCAATCCCTCTGTCCCCATACAATCTCGGCCTACTATCATGAAAAAGCGCTCCACTTGCTAGAGGAAATCTGGCAAAGAGCGATATTCTGGGCTAGACCCTTGAGTGCCCTGGTTCTGAGGGGCCTCCTTCCTATACGGTACCTGAGCAAAACGCGTAGTAGGGCGTCCTCCCGACCTTTAGTAGACTCTTCTCCCTGGACTAGATATATGGTGCAGTGGGTCTGCAACCCAAACTATATCCAAGGGCATGGATAAGATGTTTCTATATAGGGTCACTATTTCCTCTAATTCTCCCTGCACTCGAGTATGATATCACAAGAATAAAGCAGCCCCTAGGTCACAGCCTGGTTGAGTGCCTGAAATAAGTTACACCTCAAAAACTGGACCTACGCTGCTTTGGTGCTTACTCATTACCCGCTATAAAACATTGAAAATCCCGTGCTGTACGAGTGCCAGCTCCGAAGACATAGCTGACTAAGAGGGTGTTTACGACCTGCGGGTGCCATCGCGTTCGTGATTGCCGTGTCAACGTCCTTGTGCTCGCCGACCTCAAAAGTATACGGAAGATCTTGGCACGGTTCAAGCCGAGGAAACGTCGATATTTCCGGATACTTTTAGTATCAACAAGTAGTCATGTCTAATATTAGTTGTAGCCTGAATCCTGCACACCTATGAAATTTTGGTCATTAACAAAAGTTCCTTATTCAGCTCTGTCTTGAGCCCGGACGAGCGGCAGCATGAAAATTTTCGGCGTCCGCGAATAGTAGGCCCTCACTACCTGTATTCGTGCCGGTACTGTATTTGAGTATAGTGGAATAAGAAAGCTTGAGCTCTTGGCTTTCGTTATAGCGAGGTGCAGCTGTATTTCATGCTACCGGTATTTCACACGAGCACTGTGGCGTAGTGCGGTAGAGTGCTTGCACTGATCGTTGAGGACAGGGGGCTCTTGAATCCCGACGAGACGGAGGGAGAGAGTCTGGAAGCATCTTGGAATGAGCTTTTTCTCTAAATAATGCTTAGAGAGATATATCTCATCGAGTAAGCCTGCTATAAAGAAGCCTTTTCAGTTCTTCTCCATTCAATTCTCGTAGGGCCAGGTCCAGTGCTGGGATATTCAGACCCGTGATGGGTAGCTTTCCTTCGAATCAAGACCCAACAAGACCATCCCTTATTCAACCACCACACAACTAAATCCTGTGACATTTTGTGCTGTATGGTGGAGAGACAGATATAACGGATGTAGAAGATCTAATCAGATCCATTGCACTCCTTTCTTCCTTCTGCCCTATCACCTCCCGCCTGCCAACAACAAAGGTTATCATACCTAGAAGGCTAAGTTGAATGGGCAGAAGCTAGAAGGGGGAAATGAAAAGAACAAAAAAGACTCAACGAGTGTCTCTGGCTTGGTGGAAAATACAAAAATACAAAAAAAAGCCTCCCCTAGATCTCCATATTATCTGGGGATGGGTGTTGTTGGACTGTAGGCACTAGACCAACCACAAAAGGAGCAAACTGGTTCCGGTCCCCTTGAAATCTCGAGAAGCCCGCGCTAGTGGTGAAGGCACAACAGCATGGCAGGCACGACAAATAGCTTTCCTCGAAAAAAAAAAAGTGGTTTCCGTCCTCTCGTACCAAGACAGATAACAACCAATAATTGATGACGCCCGTGCTCCGCACTATTGGCCCCCAAGGTTCCCGACGGTCATAGTCTATGCGCGGTACGGTAGTAGATCTTCTCGATAGACGGTTGGGAAAGGCGGGAGGGAAATCTATTTTCATCCCATATTAGTAATTATTGCCAGTTGTTATTTGTACCAACAACGTCTTGTATGTACCGGTAGGCGCGCGTGCTGTTTGATCCAAGTGATAAAGTAGCCACGCAAATGCATTCACTGCACAGAACCGCACTACGTACCTGCAGAGGTTGCCTTCCTCCTCTTCACTTGGCCTTGCCGGCCACGCGGGGGAAATATATCCCTCCATTGGCTTTAAATTTGAATATTTGGGAATACCGGTACCGGCACTTGTATCATACGTCAAAGCCTTCCCTTCCTAACCACCTTGTCGGAGGCTGCTGACGTTGATGCGGCATAGCATTGGGATTGTGGGTAAATCTGTTATGGTTATTGTTCTTTCCCCTTGCCGTTATCAAGTACGGTAGAAAGCGAGAGAAGCGACAGCTTTGAGAAAACCCTCAATTCTCAATCCTGCCTCATATGATGTCTGAATCCGCATGGCACAAAGTATGTTAGAAAAGAATCAAGAACTAAGACCCCTTTGAAGCCTGCTTGCCTGTCTGTGCTTTTTGGCTTGCTTTCAGGGCCTCTTTCCACGGCGGATTCATCTGCGTTTTACATACCCATTGACTCTGTTTGTGCCGATTTCCAACAAATTTCGACTGTTGTTCAAAGTCATCATGATGAAAAGAAGAAAATAAAAAAATAAAAAAGAGATTAACTTTGATGGCGCTTAAAGATTTAACCTTATTTGGGAAAAGAGGGTTTTCAGCCTCACCCAATATAGTGGTTTCGTCATTGGTTTCAAGAGCGAATGGCCTCAGATACTGTTTGCGAAATGTGTGACTAGTACGGGTACCCGCCCAGGCAAGAAGTGTCATACTCGGAAACAAGGATAAAATAAATATATGGTAAAATATCTATGCGTATCTGAGCCCCCATCCAAAATACACCCCCTGTTTCCGGGTACCTCTTGCCTGGGGCGAGTATCCCTACAACCCCTTCCCCAAAGTCTTCGCGGAAAGAAAGGCACTCGAGCACTGTGGCAGGGCCCTGGCGGCAACGAAAGCACCGGTCCACGGCACGGCCGAATACCTTGTATGCAGTCAAAATTATGCCGTGTAAGGCTTATCCATCAACTTGAAGTCCGACAATAGAGCCTCCATCTGCTCAAGCTTATGGTGCAAGATTTGAACAAAACCACGACATTGCTTCAACGCCTGACCTGGGAAAGAGAAATCAAACTTAGACTTTACGTGTTTCCACCCCTTGCTCTCCGCCAAGTCCCCAGATTTATTCGTAACCTCAGCAAGTACTATTCTCCCGAGCATAACCTAGAAAATCCAAATAATAAAAAACCCTATTCAAAGTAAGTACCGGTACTGTAAATAATAATATTAAAGGCATCAATCAATTTGTAATCCTAAATTAGGCCTTGTGAAAGAAAAGGTATTCAACCTAACCAAAAGATTTGCCGGATACTTTTTTAGCAAGGCTCATAATCAGAGTAGTACAGCACCGTACTTGCAATTGTAAGCGTTGGGTTAACAAGGATATCTGACTCAAGGTCAGATATTTTCTCAATAATGAGGCCACCAGTCCGTAAGCCTTTTATATGAACATATCCCACAATAGAAGTATCGATTGAGGAAAATCTGCCTCCAGATTGTCTTTAATCTTACTTTCCTGGCCTCTGGGAGTACCGGTAGGCGTTTTTAGGTTCAATGGGGACTTTGGCGCTCTAGATCTATTTCCTTAAGACGAGGGGAGCAGTCTTATGGAGGTGTCTTTAGGCGAGCGACAAAAGTGTATCCCTTGCCGTTGAAAGTAAGGAAAATCGAGGGGATGAAGCTTGATTTAGACTTCGCCTACCGGGAATATCATGCACCGGCACAGTAGTTGTGCTTTCGTTACCGCCGAGGCCTTGTTACAGCACCTCTTTTTTCGAAGACTTTGTACGAGCAGACGGGGCTGTACCTGCGCTCATCAGAGCCAAAAGTCTGTGGATCCTTCAGAGCCCGAGGTCCGAGCTGTACTAGTGCTCGAGCACCGACACACAAATCCATGTGGACCCTAGGGTTAGGGTTAGTGATTTATCCGCAGGCGAGTGACGTTGACGAGCATCGTATTGCCCGGTACTCTGGTCAAATTGAACACAATGTCCGGTAAGAAGTTAGGGAACAGTTATTGGAACTTGACTAGCCAAATGAAACCCCTGCCAGATCCTGTTAATAGGTCCCACCAATTTCTCCGTGCAGGTTCTAATCTCCGCTTTAAGACAAAAGCTCCTTAGAAGACCTAGTGCTGACCAGAAAAGGGATAGGAAGGTCACTTTAACTGCCGTTCAGAAGCCTTCTACTTGTGTTTGGATCAACCCAAACCCGCTTGCCCGAGGAGGCCAAGCCTTACCAAGACACTACCAAATCTGACGAGCTAATACCGATGCGGTAGGCTCAAGCACACCATCCACTTTAATTCTCGAATGGGAACGGAAGAAAAAGAAAAGTTTCCTCCTTTCCATTTTCCCCTATGGTACAGGTGCTCTAAATACACCGAGAACAGAATCACCACTGCCCTCGCACAGGCAATGTAGCTGCGCTGGGTAGAACTGTCTATACGAGTTTAGAATGCTGGTGGATGGTTTACTGGCTGGGTGGGATCAGGCAATGGACTTTACCGCGAGATGGAAATTTCTGTGGGCCGAGGATGGCGCCTGGAGCTCATGCACTTTGTTCAGCGGGCACTTCTGGACTCATCGTCCTCTTAGAACGCTTCGTTTGTGAGCATGTCTGGCCGGGATTGGTGGTCTCTTTGCTGGTTGAGTGACCCGGTTGTTGTCTTGCACACCTAAGTGAAAATGACAGCAGTGTGTATGCATCATTTGTGGCTTGCTGTGTCCTGGAGTACAATACCGGTACTGTACTTGTATATCCCACTTCAAGCGGGGACTCACTTGTTGCACAATTGTACACTCTGTGATTGACCAAGAGCGAGAATTGGAAAATACTCCTCCTCCTCCTTTACGAGGTGATGATGGTGATGGTAATGATGTATGTATGTATGTATGTGTTAGAATTGATGGCGCTTTAGGCCTTTCTACCGTATTTTGCCGTTTTTTTTCTCTTTTACCGTCACTCGGAGCTGAAAGATAATCAAAAGATGTCTCTTCGCGGGACGGGCGTAGGGAGGTTAGAGAGGTGTGACCTATGAAACAGAAGAGGTATTGAAATGAAGTCTTGGACTCTTGGGATGCCGCCTCTCGAAAGTTCCTTCCGTAATCCGTGTGCAGAACCCAGTTCTTTGGGAATACTTGTACAAAGAACTGAGGAGGCTTCGCTGCAGTAACTGTAATCTGGCGGTTGAGAGTAGGGTAAGTTAGGTACTCATCCGGTAAGCCTCTCGGGTAACTTATAGGTCTCGGAAGAGGCACAAGTCCAAAAAGATACTACCAGCAAAACAAACTCTCATTCCTAGTGGTGATCGGACCGATTAGTGAATGGACGATGGGCTACCTCTTATCCGGAACACGTTAAGCATCCAAAGGGACTCAAAGACAACCAACATTCGAGAGGGTTTGTGCGGAAAATAGAAAGAAAAAAAAAAGGAAAAAAGGGCTGCATTTTGTTCGAACATACGTGCACAGCACGCATGGGGTATGACTGAGATCTTTGGATGGCAGGGGGTAGAAAAAAAAACAAAAAAAAAGGTGTCTGTATCCCACGCGAAGGGAGTTACTTTTAGTGACCGACGCTATGAAAAAGTATTAGGAGAGCAGTGCTTCCCTTCAGTCGGGGCACAATTTTTTTCTGTCCGCTAATCCCCTCATTTCGTGTATTCGTTCGTTTTTATTCTCATATTTCCTTCCTGTCTTATTAGCGAACTTGAAAAGAAGGATTTTGTTATCCCTTCTAATCCGCTGGGCACCTTCCATCGTCGTTTGCTATTCCTCCCACCAGGTGCGTCCTCTTGGGTGCTGGTGCTGGCTGGGCAACTGTGCTACTGTTTCTGCAAGTAGTCGTCCGTTCCCTCTACCCGCTACGGATCTTGCATCAACCCGGGTGCTCATTTCAGCTTGCACCGCCCTTCACCCCAAGATTATAAGAACTTGTAGAGGCACTCTTACCTCGCCTGTCTAGAGATTGGTTTCTTTGGATAAGAAGAGTCGAAAGAGTTGCCAGACGGGACACTGATTAAAACGAAGAGAAGAAGAATCAAGGACATTTCATTTATCATTGGTATTTACTGCTGCTGCGGTTCGCGATACTTAGCACAGCCTAAGTGAACCGACTCTTCTCTAGCTGTTTGTGGCTCTTTGGCTTTATTAGGCCATCGTGAGGTCGAAAGACGAGCCAGTTTCTTCAGCTTCCACTCGCTCCGATAGTTTTTTTATTATTATTTTTCTCTTTCCTTCGCAATGCCAGCAGCAACAGCAGCAGCAGCAGCAGGAACAAGTGGAGGAGCCCAGCGCTCCTTCTCCCTTCGGCGGCCCTTTAACCAAGCTCCACGCCTATCTATCCCTAAGGCAAAAGATTCATCACCGCCGGCCGCTTCCTCCACTGCAGCCACTTCGAATTCAAAAACGAAAGCCACGCAGCAGCTGAAGCTGGGTTCCCTGCCCCTCCTTTCCGCCTCGCAACCAGGGAACCCCTCAGCTCCTGAGGACGACTTCTTCTCGGATCCCTTGAAGCCAAGCAACTTCATTTCCCAGAAAACGATTACAAGCATCACCCAAGATTCAGGTGTTCAGACTGGTGACGCTTCAAAAACACTTGTGAAGCCCTCACTCGCTCCTTCTGCTACATTTGAATGTGGCAGCCCGGTTAGCAGCTCGGATACGAAAGGGCAGCCTCGAATAACGATTTCAACTTTTCTCAAATCCTCAGATCCTATGGAAGACACTTCTTACCAACCTCTGGTTTCATCCGCGAGCAATGCTTTGGATTTTAAAACTCGGCCAGCTTCTGAATCACTCGTTAGCTTAGCTCATCGTTCATGGAATTCCCCAAACGTCTCCAGGTCACCATCACCTAGCAGTCGTGATGACAGAAGCAGTCGAGATGAGAATGATTCGAGATCAACAAGCTCAATATCGTCGTCAACTAGCCCCACGAAAGCCAATGGAGCCGAGGATTCAGTAGAGTCTAGAAATGAGTCGCATCCGGCTCGCCCGGGCGTTAACCGATCACCAAGCCTTATGGGTAAAGCAAGAAGGCCATTGAGCATGTTTATGAGATCTTCAGTATCCGAGCCTTCGGTACCATCTGCTTCAACGTTAAAAAAAGCCTATGTGGGTTCTACCGACAGTGTAGGTTCTTTGGGTGAGCGCCCAACGTTAAAAAAGGTCAAGGATGAGCTGTGGGAGGCCTACAGGCTACTAGAGAACGATTTTCAAAGGTACAGCGAACCCCCGGGAGCTTGCTACCTCCATGGCTAAAATTGTGTTAGGTTCCAAAGCAAGTCTACAGCCCAGAAGGCCAACATCATTCGGCAATCTCTCATCCCTTTTCTCCGAAAATTCGAAAATAAATCTACTCCCCACATTGCACCAGATGAACTTGACAGGAGGGTTAGAGTTTTGCACCGTTGGTGGACCGGCCTCATGGCGCAGCTTCGCATTCGAAATTCACAAGCAATCGCTGGCGCCGATAGGCCGGCATATCTGGAAGGCATCTCGGGCATCTTTTCTCGACCCGAATGGAGGTCCGCACCATCAACATTTGCTCCCGTAAATCAACGACTTCCGGCTTCAGCAAAATCTCGGTCTTCTTCCTCCCTCGCTTCTACGTCCTCAGCCTACTCTCTTCAGAAATCGGTTCAACACAATATCAAGGTTTTATTCACACGTACACTGTACGATACCCTTGGATTTACAGTAGAGAAGATGGGGCTCCGAACATCCCCCCCTAGCATGGTGGCATTTGGCGGCAAGGTCCTGGCTTACGCATTTTATTTTTGCCCAGGCGTTGCGGATATGTTGATTAGTCTGTGGGAGATTCAGCCAGCGACTGTGAGAAGGGTTCTCCCCGAATTTGGAGTGGGAAGAGGCACAGATTTACGACAGGTTTCCGAGACAATTGTAAGCGATTTCCCGGAAACCTTGCAATCGCTTGGGTTCACAACATTGCTTGCAACTTTACGTGGTATGAAGCAACCGGCAAAACCACCAGTTGGTATTCAAGTAGATTGGCGCGGCGCGTGGACTAGCCGGTGGAATGGTCGTGACTCGGACCTGTTATATGTCTTCTTGAGGTACTACCACATCTTGATGTATGACTACCTGCCACCGGATGTATCGCCACTAGCCAGGTTTACTGCTCCCGGTTATGTCATGGTGCAGGCTCACATGCTATCACTGCTTGATAACACGATCCATCGCCAGCCTACGCTAACGGGAGCCGACAGTTTGGCGTCGACAACCTTCGAGGATATGCTTGCTAATGCAACAGTCACCCTTCCCATGGCTGCCCGAAATCCCGCGCGAACCATGGCAGAAAATAAGATGGTGGTGCTCCTCCGGGATGTTATGTCTGATAAGGTTAATTTCTCGGAGGAATGTCGTATCATGTACATTACTTCCTTCATGGCCATGATTAAGGGAGCTGTTCGGAAGACACGTGTTTACGACGCCGATGCCTGTTTCACTTTATGTGACTTGATGGAGGAAATATTGCCTTTGTTTTCACAAGCGGAGCAGCTTTACAACACGACTTTTGTGGATTGGCCATTTTGGATGGATGTCTTGAAACAAATGCTAGAGAGTGAGAATAATATGACTGAACTGCGGTTGATTTCATTTGTCTATACTGCTTGGGACCTTATCGTGGAGGAGGAGGGGCGAAAACGAACGATATGTTTGGACTGGCTATTATCGGAGACTGTTTGGGAAAAATACTTCTGCCATTGGTGCCCGATGGTCAGAGCATATTTCATGAGGCTAGCATGTTGGAGATTGGGCAGATACGACGGGAGCCCTAATCCACTAGATTTGTGAGTTAACTTCCGAACAGCACGTGGTTGTTTATCTAATTATCATACAGGGACATTCTAAAGACCTTGCTTAGACGGTTACGGACCGCGTATGCTCATTACCTACGACTAAAAGACAAAGCAGAAGCGAACAAAACACCACTTCCGTCCACCGCGCCATGTCTTCCTCAGCCTTGCAGGCGATTACTTATTATCCGGAGCGATGTCTTGACTACACCTCAAGGTGTTTTATTAGATGGAGTAATACCAACAGCTGCTCCGATATCCAACCCTGAGTCCCTGCCTAGGTCCAATTCCTCGATGTCGTTGACTAGCATATCCACAGCAACTAGCGATGCTCAAACAATTTTGTCTTCTAACACTGTAGACACAACGCGCTCAACCGATACAAATGTTTCTTCCTTCAGCAAGAGGTGGGGTGCAATTCGCAGTGTAATAGGGTTTAGGTCTGCTGTTAGCAATGATGCATCACCTCTAGACTCACCTGAATTGCCTGTGCCTCGGAAGCAGATTAGCACCTCACCATCAAAAGGAAGCCCTAAGCGCGAATCATCCCCCACACAGCAGCAATCAGCCCGACAGCAGAAAAAGACTACGTTTAAATTTGCATTGGACTGGGTGGATAGGCCGCCATTTGGGAACAGAGAGAGGAGGCTGGGCCCGGCACGAATACCCAGTGCTGGGCAAAAGTATGTAGATGCGGAATGCAACGTGCCTTTGAGCGTTGACCTCTCCGGATACACCGGCAACGCAAACCATTGGACTTATGTGGGTCGCGCACTTGCAGAGTGGGTGGTGGTGGTCATGGAATGCGAGAATTTCTTTGAGAGAAGAAAGAACGAAGGCAAAGAGGCGGATAAAGATATAGAAACTCCAAGTTTGGTGGTCGATTCGGCGCGAAAGCTCTAACGGGAAGCTCCAAAGAAACTACCCAGGCGTGACGCTTTTTTATTTATTATTCATTTTCACTCACCTCTCTCCATTGTTTTCATTATCAGGGGCTTTGATTATCGTGGGGTGGACGGGGCCAAGAGACGGCATATAATGTCACAGACAGAAAATTCCTCCTCAATTCCAAATCTGGAGGAAGGTTTAAAATGGGTTGGTTCGTCGGTTATTCGCTTCTTGTTTTTTCTCTCTTCCCCTTTCTCTTTCTCCGAAACATCGTTCTTGTTCCTTGATTTTGGTTGGCATTCTCTACAAAGCTTTTCTAATCGGTTTGCAAGTTCCGGCGTTTTTTGTTTTAACCATCATCACTCCCTCCGCATAAGATTTTATTGCTTCGTCCTTTTCCTTTTCCAGGCGGGGTGATCTATCGGTTTTCTAATTCATGGTTTTTGGTGTTTTCTCTTGTTAGTCGCCTTTTTCGTTTATCTGTTTCTTCGTTTCCTTCCTTGCTCTTCGAAGCGTTCTCCTAGTTTTATTTTTTTGTTATTTGGTAACTTTTAGGCAAGGAGGAGTACCATTTGATGGAGTAGCATTCTACTTGGCACAGTACACAAAAAATATATATCTCTTGTGCTTCTTCTCCTAATCATGGAAGCGGCGCGGCAGATAGAAAATCATCCATACGAGCGCGGGAAATTATTTATAATTTAGCATCCCTTTTTTAAACAAGGAATACATTCCAGGAGCCGGGAAGGGTTTATGAAACGAAACACAAACTTGGCTCCCTTTCCTTTCTCTCTGCCTCTTCCTTTCCCCTCATCCATTTTCCATAAGCTCGACTGTGAAATGTGAGAAGTATGGTGCCTTATGTGCACCGTACTGTGCCATAAACCAGAGAAGAATACCTGTCCAATTCCGTATGCTCTGTTCCGTGCGGGCATCTGCAGTGCCACAGTCCTCACCGGGGCCAACGAAACTGGGCGGGTGACGAACAGGGATCAATAACAAGTAAGCTTGTTACCCTACTTTAACGGGTTCACTTTTTGCCCGTTAAATACCCTTGTTCGTTACCCGTCCAGTTTTGTCGCGGCCACGGCGAAGACTGTACCGGTAGTCTACAGCCACTCAATTGAAGTGTTCGTGAAACATATCCCACATTAGCCATGTGCGGTCATGCCCGCAAAGTCTTCGCCTTAGCCCAGATACTAAATCAGTGTATCCCATGGCATCTTTTTAATAACGAATGGCAGAAGTTATTAAAAAGATGATGGGCAAAAAGACCTCTGAAGTAGACCTTTTAATATCCATTGACTTATTGCTACGTAGAACGGATTGAGGTAGTCACTGCTGCCTCAAAAGGATCACACACACAATGGCCAATATCACATCATTCTCCTGTACCCTTTTAGTTATTTTTAATTACTTTTAATTACCGTCATACAAAAATATAATCCTGCTTTATTATTCTCTACGCACAAGAATTTGGAATCTCACCCAGAAAACTCTGGGCTGCCCTCAGCCACCCCTGAACCCCCGTATCACTCTGCTTTTCATGCCCCCGCCCCACATCTGGGCTCTTCGTGCCGGGGACCCGTGCTGGCGCGGTAGCGCACTTCTCCTGTACCGGTATTCGAGTGAATACGGCATTGGCCAGGCAATTGCGGCCTTTCCTGTCTATGTATCTATCGCTAAATCACCATACTAAAATCTCCGTCCTTTGCATAATAGTAGAGATGTGTGGAGATCCGGGAACAGACGAAGGGATTGTCAGGTTAGTTGTCGTATGACTAAAATACGGTTTTGTATGTACGAGTATAGTGCTTGCTTGCTTGTGCTTGCAGGATACGGTTTCTGTAAGGCATGTATATGTGTATGTACTTGTGGACGTGACATGTATCGGATGAATCCGGTCTTCGTTTACGAGTAGAGTCCCGTAAAAACCTAGGATAGAATATAATATGTACGAGTACCGGTAGATGCGCTACGACGTTGTAGTTGCCCCACCTGGCGCGGTAAGGTGGGTGCTGATCGTATTCCTTTCGTTTGGGGATGAACCTTTTCAGTACCGTGCATCTCCTGTGCGAGCGAGCATTGTTGAAAGCGAATGGCACGTCACAACAAGGGAGTTTCTTTTGATAGTTCCTGGTAATGTGGGGAAGCTCTGGGAAGAGATTTAAAACACGGGTTGAAGAAGGGGGTAGTTGTTTCTGAGTGATCTCTTGCCTTTCGTTTTTTTTCTTTCTTTTTTTCTTTTTTCTTATATAGTCAGAGGGCTTTCATTACGCGTTGTCGTACCGTACCGGTATGCAAACTCACTTAAATGTATCATATTTTAGGTGCCGAGACACAATATATACTTCACCCCATACTGTGCCTCGGATGTCGTCTACGGTAATTTGTTTTGAAAAAGGGTTAGAAACTTACTTGCATGCTCGGGTTATTTTATGAGCCTTTCTTGGATCTTTCGGGCTTTTCTACATGTCTGAGAAATAGGGAGAGTGTCAAACTTCTGCGAGGGTTTGCCCGTCGCTCTGTGGAGCCTTTGAGATGGTACAACACAGTGCGGTATGTCTCGGCCAAGGATATAGTACAAGCAGTATCTAAAAGGTTAGGATGACAGTGAAAGGGTTTCTCCTCTCAGAAGTGTCAGGGGAAATCAGTCCCGTCAGCCCACGGTAGGTTTAATTTGATAGGTTAACAGAATTGCGGACCTCGGTTAACGAGATCTAACATTTAGGGGGTTGATCCTATTGTGCCAGGAAAACCCTGATCCTTCTGAATAGCTTTCATCTCTGGATCTGGGGGTCACAGGGTTGGCAGAAATGGTGAACTTCAAGAGTTTTTACTGCAGCTATCCAGGCACCCCTTAATATACCCAGAAAGAAAAAAGGCATTCTTCGGATCCAAACAGGCAATAACCCTACACCGAAATGGGATGAGGCAGCTTCCGAAAATTAAGCGAAACCCCTTGCTGAAAACAAGCTTTTTTAAGCCTCTGTTAACGTCCCCTCTTTTCCATCTTGCCTTCCACCAACCCACATCAACGCCACCAACCCCTTGAACTGATCCAAGCGACAATGGATGAGGAGAGCGAGATACCCGCAAGGGAAGAGGCGCATCAGTATATTTCCCCTTGTCTCCTGCCCCCACTCCCCCTTGTTTTCCTTCTTTTGTTCTTTTTTTTTTTTGTTTTGTTTCTGGCTTAGCGCTGATGAGGGGCTTGCATGGATGGTATGGAAGTCCGTTAAAGTTGTTTGATCTTGCAAAGAGTGCGGGGAGGGTGTTGTATGTGCAAGCTCCGATGGTTAGGTATGTTCTACCTAAGATGTAGCAGTAGAGAGGGGGTGAAAGTCTAGCTGAGAGAATAATAGGTATAGCAAGCTCCCTTTCCGGAGTCTAGTAAGGGATTACGGGGTTGATTTATGTTATACCCCTATGGTAAGCTTGGGGGACTCGACCGAGTGGTATGGTACTTGGTGCCAGGGCTAAGTTGATGCGTGCCCTAGATTCTTGCGAAAGAATTTGTCAGGAATCAGACAGCTCGACTTAGCGGTAACTTATTCCCGCCACCATCATAATTTATCTCCCCCCTTCCCAATGTTCCCATATTCGCCGCGCCGGCGTTACGCCTGCTAAGAAACTTATACCAGATTTCACAACAAACGCATCAGACCGTCCCCTAATTGTCCAATTCGGAGCCCACTCCTCCATAGATTTTGCCCGGGCCGCTGAAATGGTGAAGCCGTACACGGACGGCATAAATTTGAACTGCGGCTGTCCGCAAACATGGGCTATTCAAGAGGGTATCGGGTGTAAGTTAATCCAGCAACCGCAGCTAGTGAAAGAAATGGTGCGTGCGGCAAAGGATCGGTGCGGGGAGGACTTTTGCGTGTCGATCAAAATCAGGATTCATCATGATTTACGAGAGACGGTGGATTTCGTTAAGACAGTGGAGGGCTCAGGGGTGGACTATATTACTGTTCATGGAAGGAGGCGGTCACAAAGGAGCAGTGAACCAGTGAATTTAGAAGCCATTGCGCTGGTTAAGAGCGTTGCAGGAGTGCCAATTGTGGCTAATGGGGACGTGTTCAATTTAGAGGACGTCGAGAAGATCATGGGGGTTACAGGAGTGGACGGTAGGTTCCTGTCTGTCATACGCGTCCGTCGGGGATCTGGAAAACCCGAGTGTTGGGTTCCTTTTGGATCTTGGCCACCCGTCCTAGACAAGAAGTACTTGTCCCAAGCAGCAAGTATCCGGAAATACGAGTGGTGAATTTGTGATGCGCACGGATTTTTTGGCATAAATTTTGCGAATCCCTGTTTCCGGATATTTCTTGCCTGGGACATGTACCTGAACATTTAGAGGGGAAAACAGGGCTATTTCGCCTTTCCTCAACGTGGCGTTGACCGCCCCTGTGTTCAGGTGCTTCTTGCCTAGGATGAGTACGTGCAATAGCGACCCGGCTTACATGTATGGTCATTTGTGCACTTAGACCGGAAGTTCCCTAAATTGCTGGCAGGCGGCTGACTTGACATCAATAGGAGTTATGGCTGCCCGTGGCCTGATGGAAAACCCGGCCCTGTTTGCTGGTTTCAAGAAAACACCTTGGGGGGCAGTTGAGCGATTTCTGCACTATAACGCGAATTATGGCCCTCTCCCATATCAGCTCACTCTGCACCATGTCAGTGAGATGTTGCGAGACATGATGACCAAGAAAGAAAGGGCAGAAATGACCAGAAATTCTGGCTCCATGGTTCAATTACTGGATTGGTTGGACGAAAGGGTAGTTGTTAGGAGATATGGAGAAGCAGGATTTGGAGAGGGAGTAGAAATGGAGAGAATATCATCGTGATCCGAGTTTGAAAACCAATTGGCCTTCCGGAGTATGTGACGGATTTCGAGTTGATCTTGGCCCGGAGTTGCGTCCGCGCTGCTACACTAGTACAAGTGCCAGTGGAGATGTTTTCGTGCAGGGCAGGGATAGTTAGCCAGCGGAGTAATCTCTGTCTTCCACAAGCACGAAAGCACCTCCCTTAGTGCACTGTAATCTGCAGGAAGAACCCGAACATTGGGGTCTGAATTTAGAGTGGGCGCTCAGCCCTGGCGTCTCCCCGGCCCATCGCCAAGGTTGGACCTATCCAAGAAAGAGCCAACTGAGAACTACGTGTTTTTCCAGGCTCAGAATTCCTTCATAAGCACTCTCGATGGCAATAGCACCACCGCGGCTAGGAAGCCAAGAAAGAAAGGGACGAACGATATTCTGCCAACGCCTCCGAGGAAGAGCATGTTATTGTGCGCTGTGCTTTTGGGACCATTTCCCGGATTTTCCTAGGCCTTAAGAGGGTTGCCTTTTCTTACACAAGGCTAAACTGCCGTGCTCGTCGCTCGCCCGCGTGTGACGGCCAAGAAGGAGCCCTGTTCAAATCAGCCGCAGATCATCCCGTCGCTCGGCGGTATGCTCAGTGTCCGGGCTCGGCGTTGGAATGATTGGTTGATGCCATGTTTTGACCGGTGACGGTGGTGCTGTGGCAAATGGCGGTATATCCTGAATGGGGGTAACGCTCGATGCGAGCCTCTCAATGCTGGTGCAGCACTGGCACCGCACTACCGATTCTTGGTTGTTCGGACTGGACTTACCCTTCTAAAAGGAATGGTGTTGTTCGTAGTGAAGCTAACGGCCTGGGTAGCGCAACCGGCATGACAGGGCAACCGACACAGGTGCTGTCCAAGCAGCTGCCATAGAAGTGCTGACACATAGTAAACTATAATGAATACGTTGGCTCAAGTGAGCGCGGAGCGGAGAGCTCACCTTTAACATCCGCCAAGTCCTGTTTTTCACTTGCACCGGCTGCCCACCCAAACCTTTAGGTCTTAGAGCCGTCGTACTGGGGCAGGTTGGCTAACTATTGGCCTTGAAGTTTTTTTAATCCATGCGCGCACCCCTCTCTAACCCGTCTTCTTCTAAGGCTGGCACTCCGGATTCATGAGGGGAGTGTTTACTGTTTAGGGGGGTTGGCGTGGGCTCTGGTGGCTGCACAACTAGTTTATGGGTTGGTGTCGTTTCTGCCTTGAATTGGGTTTCTGGGGAGGGGGTTGTAGTGTTTTGTACGTTTGCCAGCATTATAATAGATTGCCCCAAGGACGTTTGTTCGGCCAGGTTGGAGCCGCTAAACACAGTCGAACAGGACAGCATTTGTTCTATGTCAGAGGGAGAGGGGGTGTTTTCCCCTTGTACTAGCCCTAATGCAATATCCGGAGAGCATAGAATCTGATCTAAAGTAAGGACGCCGAAGCCGGTCACTGGTTATCACTCGGCCTGGGAGCTGCGCGACGAGTTTGTTGTTATTGTGTTTTGCCTATAAATAATTGCCAGCAGCACCGGGTGCTAAGAAAGGGGGCTTTATCTACTAAGGATAGCGTAGCCCCTCCCGAACCGCTACGATCCAAATCCAAACTATGTCCCGCTCGTAAACCGACCGCAAGTGGGTGGTGAACGGGCCTTGAGAACTACATCGTAGACGGGCCTAGTTCGGTTGGTTGATACCTCTCTTCCGTTTTTTAATCTGAATGGATGGATGGCTACAACGCTTATCAATGGAACGAAGAAGAAAAAAGAAGAAAAAAAAGTTAACCCACGGACTTGCTCCATTCTTTCCTTCTTTCCTGGCGGCACTTCTTCTTCTTGGTCAGTCCTGTCACAGCATGTTGACTGTATATTGTCATACCCGCCGAGAAGTCTTCCGGACTTGGCTATGTTTCGCAAATTTAGCGTCTGTCGGCGGGTTCTCCCCGTTTACTGTTGGCTCTTCCTCCTTTCGATCTTGGGGAGTTCCGGGTCCAGTCTGTGGTGGTGTAGAAGGTAACGAGTGATCAGTGATGACTTGACTTTCGGTGGAATAATCGGGGCGGGAGTTCGGGATGCCTATGTACGGTCTAGCATTGGTTATATATGAGCGATGAGTGCGGGATAGGTTATAGTTTACACTGCGTGAGGGTAGATGTGAGAGGCAAGCAATCTAAACTCGGACGTAAACGTTTGAGGTTACGGTTGTGAGTTGCTAGTGGATACTTCTTTTGAATGGGGAGGCATAACCCACTGCGTGGAGACGTATAGTAGAGTCTTTTTTTATGTAGAAAGGGTTTATTTCCAGGAAATTATGATTATGAGTCTATTCTTTTCTTGGATTCTGTATATCATAGCTTCTATGGGAGAAACCATCATTTGGGTTGAGGGGTTGGTCAAAATCCTGAATATTCTGGCCCTAACATTAGCTCATAGTAACAAACCATCATAAGATTACCGTGCCAAGGAATTCCTTTCACTGCCGGGTTTTTAAAGGTCTTAGTCTAGGTTAGTTCATCAAAAGCGAGTTCTTATAGGATTTGGGAAGGAGGTCACTTGAGTAGGTTGGGGGTGCAGCTTCACAGTCAGTGCTGGGGGGTAGACTATCGGTATATATAGTGGCCCTTGAGGATAGGATGAGTGGTATCATAATGTTATCATAGGCAGAGCGGAACAGGTAGCGAGTGATGGTTGGAGGTTTTCGTGTGGGTGAGACGGCTCTTAAATGCGTAAGATAAGATAAGATAAGATGCCTGCGCACTGATCAACAAGCAATCTAAGCGTTAATCACCCGCAACATCTCATCAGCGAAGACCAATGCCATCTCACGAATGATTTTACTACTGTATTAAGTAATTCCAAAACCCACCAGAGTTTCATCCAATTCACAAAACCCTGCGGAACTCTCCAATAGAAGAGAACCTAGCCGTTCTCATCCTGACACCCGCATTGGGGGCAAAACTACTGGCTCTCCCCGCCTAACTTTCTTGCGATCTACAAAACCGCTTTTTCAGTCACACGCTCGTTCACTGGCGAACGCAATGGCTACACCTAGATCGATTACACGCATTCTTAAATTGCTCCCGTATAACATCCCCTTCCCTAGCCCCTCCCCCCCTGCAATCCTTCTAGCAGTTAACTCGGAGAAGTACAAGCAGGAACGCCTGCAGCTACCACCGCCGCCGCAGCAGAGCCTCATGGCTTCCTGCAGAGATGCTTGCAAAACGGTATAGCAGTAATGTATGAACCTGCCCCCACTATTATTACCATAGCTACCACAATTCTCTAATAAGCTCACGCTAAACTACCCAGACAGCAACAATCGCCGCTGCCGCCGCATCCCCGTCCACTGAACAAACAATCTCCTCCCCCTCCCCCTCCTCCTCACCTGCCACTAGCGGCGGAAACAACGGTATCATTAACAAACAGGCACAAACAACCTCGGACCTCCCACTCAAAACATATAATGTTACGAAGGCGGATGCAAGACCGAAATTGAGCGAGCATCATAAAATCACATTTGACGAGAAGAAGACGCTGGTACCCTGGGAAGAAGGGAAGACTTCGCATTTGTAAGGTTGCCTTTTTTTTTTTGTTAGGGAAGCTGCATGGGGCATGTGATTGAGGGGGAAAACTGATTTTGGGGGTTATTAGTCAACATGTTTGGATGAGGGACCATTGTCAGTGTAGTGAATGTTTTCATCCAGAGACTAGGCAGAGGGTGTTGGATACTTTTTCTGTGAGTTTGTTTTCCGGAGGGCTTGGATTGGGGGCCTGGAGGAATGGCTGACCCGGTTCGGGGGATGACTAGGTTCCGAAGAATATTCAACCGGACACAGTAGAGGCGGAGGAGAAGGGGATGAAGATTAAGTGTGAGTTTTCCTGTTGCGTGTGCAGAACAAATGTTGGGTCTTTGAGTAACGGGTTTCGCTTGTCAAAGGGAAGAACGGCGGCCATGAGAGCTTTTATACCTGGGAGTGGCTGCATCTGCACTCTTATAATCCGAGATTGGAACGATATATTTCTCCCCAGTAAGAGCCCTATAATTGGCAAATACACAAACTTTGAAGGGCACTAAATGCTAGTCTAGGTTCAAATTCTGGGGTTCAGAGATTGCCGAAGAGCCGCCGGAGGTTAAGTATGAGGATGTCATGGGGTCTGATACTGGGGTTGGGGAATGGACAAGAAATATTGTAGGTATCCCGGAATTCTCCCCACCAACTACCAGGCTTTGCTCCTCGGCATTAACCAGGGACAAATAGCGCAAGTATGGATTCTGCTATGTAAACGGCGTTCCTGTGACTCCCGAAGCTACGAAGGAGCTTGTTGAACGAATAGCTCATATAAGGCACACTCACTATGGTAACAAAATCCTCCACCTCGCCTTTAGAGCTTGTAGACCGGAAGAAGAAAAAGTATTAACTAGCATATATGTGTTAAGGTGGATTCTGGGACTTCACCTCTGACCTATCCAAGAAAGACACAGCCTACACCACCCTGGCGCTGGGGGCTCACACAGACACGACCTACTTCTCAAACCCTGCCGGTCTCCAGCTCTTCCACCTCCTCTCCCACACCGATGGCTCCGGCGGGCAATCAATACTAGTTGACGGCTTCCGAGCCGCCAAAATACTCCGTGAGGAAGACCCTACAGCATATCGTATTCTCTCAAACGTTCGTATCCCTTCACATAGCTCGGGGAATCACGACTCGAGCATACAGCCCTATGCGCCGTTTCCGGTATTCAACCACCATCCCGTCCACGGGGAGTTGATTTTGGTTCGGTGGAATAATGGTGATAGAGCTACCATGGATAGATGGGATGATCCGGCGGATGTGGGAAGGTTTTACGAGGCTGCTAGAGCTTGGAATGACGTGCTTAAGCGTCGGGAGAACGAGTATTGGGATCAGCTTGTCCCTGGGAGACCGCTTATCGTTGATAATTGGAGGGTGCTGCATGGTAGGGCCGCGTTTGACGGGAAGAGGAGGTTGTGTGGGGCGTACATCTCTCGAGACGACTTCATGAGCAGGTTCGTGATGTCTAATTCCAAGAGGGAGGATGTGCTGAAGGCTCTTTGAGTCGAGTTTCTTCTCGTCGAGTGTATTTGGAGGTTACCTTTTATGCTGTATATAGCTTCCAGTACATATATATATGAGGGGCTTTTTTTACGGTCATACAACACTTCCATCACAGGTAAAGAGAGTATAGCAAAGTATATGGCCGGTCTCGGCAGACACATCGCATTATTTTTCGTGAAAGAAAAAAGAGAAAATTCGCTAGTATTACAACCCTTCTACTACCCCATCCCCCCCCCGCTGCCGCCGCCGCCGCCCCAGGCTCAGATAGGTTTGATCTATAAGAATCACCACCGTGGTTAGCACTAGCGCAACGGTAATCAACCCCACAAAGACAGCCAAATACCTTAAAGTGCAAACTGATCAACGAAAACACCAAAGCCTTCAAATCCTGAACAAGGTAGTAGAAGACACGTAACCCCTCCGGATCAGCACTTTCCTGGACGTCTACAAGCGATCCTATCTTTGCGGTCTCGAAAGAAATATGTTCATTGCCTAAGCGAATCTCCAACTCCTGACGTCCGTCCTTATTCTTTTGCGGCCATTTACTGTCATCTTCCCTAAAAAATACCAAATAGAGAAGGAAGAAAAAGCCTCGTCGTCAGCAAACGAGAGAGGGTGGGGGGGAGGTTGCGTGGGGTGTGCATACTTCATGATCTCACTCTCCTTGATAATCCTCTTGATTTCCTTAATCATCAAAGAGCTCACGCACACTACCAAGCGCTCCACACCGTCGTCAGTGCCTGTCCAGAAAAGTGCTGCTGCTGCATCTCCAAACGCTACTTCTGAGGGGGGAAGAATCGGGGAGGACTTGCTCTCTTTCCGGATCAACGAGTCGTTACGGTAGTTTGAATTGTTGGCGTAGCGGGCCGTTGCGCTCCTGCCGTCGCCGAGGACGCGGAAATCAAATTCTGGAAGGGGAGGGGGGATAGTGGGCCTATGTTAGCCTTCATAAGCTGATCAATTGGGAAGGGTAGGAGGAAGTTGTGGTTGCTGTCGTACCTAGGAATTCATGACCGAAGCGACCGCTATGGCCGCTATAGTAGCGGAGGTAGAATTGTTCGTTGTTTGCCGCCATTTATTGGTGTAAAAATGACTTATTGGTGGTGGTAGTTGGTGATTGATGGTAGCTCGATGACAGGTGTGTTTGATGTCTTTGCGGTTGTGCCAAGATGTATGTTAAGTTGTCTTTCATTGATCGGGATGTTCCGAGGGAAGTGGCTGCGGTTGTGGCTGGTGGGAAAAATATGGATGGGGTTTCTTCGATCGAAGGCACCTTATTGGTGCGTCTGTTTCTGGTGGGTTTTTTTCTCTTCTTTTTTTTTGCGTTTAAAAGGGAACTTGAGACTTGAGAGACGGACGATAATGAATTTAATGAATTACGATCAATGCGATGAAGAAGGAGGATGAGCTGGCCCATGAGGTGTATAGTACGGGCTCTCAGGTTCGCTTCCGGGTTCTCAGTACTCTACTTCTTAAGAGCTCTCATGTTAGATATTGTAGCACCTGTGACGCTTAGGTATCGATTGACTGCGGCACCGGGATCCCTAAGTCTAAGCACCGCAGAACATGATCGCAGTCGTTTTTGTGTGTTGGAGAGTTTAGGTGAATGAGGTTTAGACACGTCCCCTGTCACGGTAAGTCACTCGTTGTTTGGTTTCAGGTTTTGGGGTCGGCTGTCGTAGTATAGTAGAATGGTGCTGGTAATATGGCAGTAATGCGGCAGATGCTTAGCTCCAGGCCTCAAGCTTCGACACTATCGTGGAATCGCGTTTTGCTTAAAATTTAGTCAATAATTCGCGCGATACTTTTTGTCTATCATAGAAAAGACATCTCCCAGGCTTCTCATGAAAGGTTGCAATTCTGCGCTGTGATTATCGAACTGGGCAGCTTCGCATACCATGGTGTGGACTGATTCGGTAGATGTAAAGTACCGGTAAAGTGGATATGGGTTGCCCCCTCGCAGAGCCTCTTTGTTCCACGCCTGGGAAGAGACACCGGTTTGTCACACCAAGTAGGAGCGCGTATCATCACCAAAATCTTTCTCTCCCCAACCAACCACCACTACCGATTCGCCAAGAAGAAACAACTTCACTATCCTTTGCGCCCCTTCACCACCCCTCCATCCACCGACGACGACGGTAACTCGGCTCACCATATATTTTGTTGGGAACCTTATCATCCCCGCTTGTATGACCGTTCCCCAAGGGTCCGGTCGTCATTTCCCCTCTAACTCCAACCCCTCCACCGCCACCCTCATCACATACCTCGGATACCCTTACCCAGAAATGTCGGAAAGACAGAACTTGGAGTCACAGTGGATCTTCACTGAGGAAGAACTTTTGCGCACCCCCTCCGTTCTAGATGGTATCACGCCTGAGTTGGAGCGGGAGCAGCGGGGGAAGGGATGCAATTTTATATTGCAAATGGGGATCCAGCTAAAGCTTCCGCAACTAACATTGGCTACAGCGTCGGTGTTTTTGCATAGGTTTTATATGCAGAATTCTCTCAAGAAACATCACTACTATGTTGGTCTTCCTATTTTCTATCCCTATCGTTGCTCGCTCGGCTGTGTGTTGGGGAGCCTCGCTAACCTCTGTTCTTCTCCTAGGAAACCGCCGCTACAGCCCTATTCGTAGCGACCAAGGTCGAGGAGAACATGCGGAAGTTCGGCGAGCTTGTCGCTGCTTGTGTACGGGCCGCTCAGAAGAATCACTCCCTTGAAGTGCATCGGGACGATAAAGAATTCTGGAAATGGAAGGATTGCATATTGACCAAAGAGGACTACCTCCTTGAATCCATTTGCTTCGACCTCTCTATCGAAGCTCCATACAACCTCCTCCTACAGTACACCAATAAGCTGGGTGTCCAGACACGGCAGCTTATTCGCACGGCCTGGACCTTCATAAACGACTCAACTCTGACAATGTTGTGCCTACTCTACCCTAGCAAGACTATCGCGGCTGCGGCATTATACTGTGCGGCAAAGCACTGTGGAACAGAATTTCCGGACCAAGACGGAAAGCCTTGGTGGGAGGTGATTGGTGTGCTAATCAAGGACATCAAGAGAGCTTGCAATTACATGGCGATGGTTTACGAGTGAGTACAGAAAATCCTAGCGCGAAATCCCTTTGCAGTATTTCTTTTTTCCTACCCTCTGTTGTTTCAGCAAACCTCCGGATGGAGCTAATGCAGACACAACATTCAGGAAAAACCCTCTCCGAGGCGAAGACGGCGTCCGATACGTTGCTACCCCGGAAAACGGAGCCGAGACCACTCGGACAAGAGCCCGTGCCGTCAATGATTCGAGCCCCCCGGCGGAGAGTGTTTCTAGGAGCGGGACCCAGAGCAGATCTGGTAGTGAGGGTGGGAAAAGAACGAGGGATCAAAGCAGAACCGACGAGGAAATATCTGAAGAGGCTGTGAAGAAGAAGCTCAAGCTTCATGAAGAAACAGTCGGAAATGGGGTTGAGGTGCCAGAAAATGACTCTTCAATAAGAGGGAGAGAGAAGGCACCTCCGCCCCCACCCCCACCTGAGAAGCCCGAGAATGGTGAGCTTGAAGAAGGAGAGGTGGATGACTAGGTGTATCTTGACTCGTCACGTCAACCCTCTCAGTCTCTATTTCTTGGGAAGAGTGAAAGGGTAGGGTGGGAGTAGCCTTTGCTCTTTTATGGCTTCCCCTTATTCATTCCTACCATACTTTGCTATCCATCCATCCCCTTTCCACAATTCTCCTATCTTTTATCTCCTTTCTGCGCCTACCTCTCTAGTGCTCCACCCTTCTCTCGTGTAGTGGACTGCCTCCACACACACCCACCTGCACAAAGAAAGAAACGCAGAATCCGACGTTACCAAGAAGAACCTATCCTCCCATAATTCTTTACTCCCGGTTCGGTTCTAATACTTTATTAATCAGCGATTGGAGTTTTCCCTTTCCCCCTTCTCCGACTATTCAATTTTTTTGTTCCCACTCTCTATTTTCATTCTTATTATGCTTGCTTTATTCGTTAGGGCGAAGGGGGAGTGGTCTTCCTTCCCCTTCCTTCTTTTTTATTCTGTGTATCTATTATGAACGGGCTGGAGTTGGAGTTTTTTCCTTTGGTTCGTTGGATAGCTGGACTCGCTGATAGGGGTAACGGGGGTTTGAGGAAGAGAAACATGAGGTGTTTTAGCGTAGCTTAGCCTATGATAGGTGGTAATTGATGTTTTGTTGTTTGTATGATGGCTGGGATTTTATCTACTGTTTTATGGCTGCTGGTGCGGTGAGATGGTAAGAGGGGGTTTGAGGATGAGGGGCTATGAAGGGCATTGTGGGGTGGGCTGATGGCTTGGTGAGCGTGAACAAGCATTGTTTGTACCATCACACTAGCACTTCCCTCAAGCCAATTTAAGACCGAATTATTTTTACCACGGGCTGGGTCTAGGATGTCTAGCGAGCAGGTCCAGGCCGCGGTCGTACCAGCTCACTCGGTATAAACCTCCGTTCATAAAACTCGGGACTCCCTGAATTAAAGTTGGGCTCAGTGTCCTTAGTCGGACGATCATAAATCAGGAGTGTTATAGCACTCAACCAACCTACCCTGCTTGTACAAACAACGTGATCTTTACTCCCACCATGGGCCTCACATTCTTCCATCGTGGGCCCCCAGTATAGTACTCGGATATGGAGGTAAAAATCGAGCGTGACAAGGATAAGACTAGAATCTCGGGAATCTCACAGATTAGGAATTAGAAGAAAAGGGGGTGCTACCGGTAAAAGGTTAAAACCCAGAGTAGTATAGCTGCATTGAATTGATTCTTCAATGCTATTGTGGAAAAATTGTGGGGGGCCTTGGTATAAACCTCAGCTTCGGTATTGTATGCTGACTGGTTCATATATATATTTTCAATGATGTGAGAGTGTCACGGTGAGGGCCCAGAAGAGCTACCTCGCCGCCCACCCTAGATGGTTCGAAGCTGACCGCCACCCCGACTGCACCAGGTGCGGCCAGGAAGCCGAGACCTTCAGCCACGCTATTCTTCGCTGCTCGTCCTCGTCGGATGCCAGGACCCGCCTACTCCAAGGCATGGATCGGGTTGACCAGGACTCCCCCCTCTGAACTTCGCTCGATCTCCTCCTCTCACTGTCGGCGTTTATTAGTACGGCAAGAATTAACTACCCCCCCGGCCTTGCCCTCTCCCCAAATTTATTTTCAGATATGGTTTTTCCTTCCTCTCCGTTATCCTTTGTCAGGTTGACTTTTGATTCTTCCCCCCCTCGTCCCGTTTAGGGAACGTGATATGTTTTTCATTTAAGTTTGACTGGTTGGTTCTGGCTGAGTTGACAAAATTTCTCCCATTATGTTTCTGAAAGGATGTTGGGCTTCAGTCGGAGCTCGGTTATGATGGAGATTGGTTATGATTTTCCTTTGTAAATTGCGTTTGGACTTGAGGCTTTGTTTACGCTATAGCTAGCGCTGCATGTGAGTTCTTGTACCTTAACAACGAATACATGATAAAAAAAAAAAAAAAAAAAAAAATGAGAGTGTCATGGTAGGTTACATCTGCCAAGGTTTAGGGCAGGTTCTTCTATTTGAGTACTGGTATGGTGCTCGAGTGCTTGAGTACCGTACTGCAGGGGGGAGAAATTCACGTTTTTTGCCTTTTCAGAAACAAGACACCAGTTTTTAGTTAGGGTAACTAGGAGTAGTAGTTAGGGTTATTAGAGGTGACTGTTGTGTAAAGTATTGTGGGTGAGAAGTTGTTTCATGGGACTGCTTTTCTCCACCTGTTTTAACAGTATATAAGGGGGAAGACTAGAGAAGAGTACCTGAGGAATATCATCTTCAATTTGTTGAGTGATCAACATTGATAAATTACTACGACTTGTGTAATAGAAAATCGACTTCTATTTTTTTATTCTTTTACAGCTTCTTTACTCTACATTCTGATTATAGCTTTATACCTATATCCTTCCTGAAAGCTCTTAAGCTACACTTAATCTTCATTAGTGAGTTTTTCTTTTACTTCTTCATATATCTTTGAGAACAAAGGTTAAGCTTCTGCTTTTTAGAAAATTTTAAAAGTAAATATTGACATATTAGATAACCTTTTGCAAAGTGTAAACTAGAAAGGCAAGGAAGACCTTCTTTAGTACTTAAGTATACTGATTATTTTTTATTTCTAGTGAGTTCAAACCTCTCTACAATGACAAATTTCTTTAAACACTTGATTTGAACTTTGATATCAAAGCACTTAGCATAAGTCTAGAGAGATTATTACTGAAAAAAGCTAGATTCAAAGAGATACTAATATAAGTTGTGAGTATTAACATCTTAGTTTGCCTATACTCAAATTCAAGTCAAGTATAGTATTATTTGATTAAACTAACATGTGCTTATATCTTAATATAGTTTTCTGTTATTTCATTTCTACTTACATTATTAGTTACTTTTCCTTCAATACTAAATATACTAGTACCTTTCTACCAATCTATACTTTGTTTGCTTTTATAATTTAATACTACTCTAACTTTCTCTCAAGTAACTTCAGGGTATTAAATTATTTCTGAATATATTTCCTTATAATCTTGCAAAAGTTTCTTATATTTTGAATAATTTCACATATTCTCAGCTGTTATAGCTGCAGCTATTTATCTTCACTCTTCTTTTTTGATCTTATATTAGTTTTTACTTATAAGGTTGTAAATTTACAAATCATAACTAATAAACTTAAGATATACCACATTATAGAAATAATGTGTTGTACATATAGAAGCAGGCAAGACAGGCTTTCTTACTACTTGGACTCTACAAATTATAGTTTCAAATATGATATTACAGAAGACAGTGAGAGAGTGATTACAACAGTTTTTCTGTATTGAGAAATGAAGACAAGATCAAATCTCTCCAGCTGTCTAAGGTTGCTTGCCTTGCAATATTTAACAATAATTACAACTTTAAATCAATGAAAATCAACTCAAAGACATGAATACTATATATTTACTATTGTGATTTTAATTAGATTTTTCTAGTTAGAGGCCAATATCTTTCTAACTGTGCTGCTAGATAAAATAAGAAATAATATACTATTATATAAAGTATATTTCTGATCTAGGACAGGGACTCACAGAAAGTAAAAGGTCTTTGACTTGTACTGTTTAGTCTGTAAAGAGTATTCAAATTAGGAATTACAACACTCCTGAGATAGTTTATGCAAATGAGTTTGAGTTTTCACTGCTGAAGTTAAGAAAGAAATTAAATTCCAAATCCAGATATTATAAATCAGAATAAAGAGAAGCAAGCAAGGATCAAAGTTTTTTAAGAGAAAGTTACAGTTTAATATCTGTTAAAAGAGTTAGTCATTGAGATTCGAAAGCGATTTTTTGCTACTTATCACTGTAAGTAGGAGTTGGACAAAGTAGCAGTTTGAATAATTATTAAAATGGGAAATATTATTGTCTATTCTAGTGATATTGTCACCAATATCTGTCTTCTGAGAGATGAGTTGATAGATTGCCTATAGGCTTTTACAAGATTGTATGACTTTGAGTGGTATATGGTATTTAAGTTTCTAGGCATGCAGAGTTATTTCTACTAGTTTTGATTACTTCAATCTTTTTCTAATAATATATTTAAGGTACTACTTATCATTTCTTTTCTACTTTCTTTATTTGTTACTTTTGCTTTAATCAACCTACTAGTATCTTTCTACTAAACAATGGTTTGTTCCCTTTCCAAATACGATACTACTCTGACTTTATAAACTAAGTTCAGGGTATTAAATATTATTTGAATATTCTTTTCTTACATTCTTGCAAAAGCTGCCTATCTATTTGGAATATTTCAAATCCTTTAAGCTGTTATAAATATAGCCATATACTATCTCTCTAGTCATTCACCTAATAGTAGAATTATTACTAATAAGACTTTGAATTTAAAGATTATTACTAATATTCTTAAGGCATACTACATCATAGCAATAATGGGTAATACATTTAAGAGCAAGCAAGACAGTGTTTCCTACTATTTGGACTTTACAAATCATTATCACAAATATAATATTAGATATGGTTGTCATCATTTCTTAATAGAGAAAATAGTTTCTGAGAACTGAATTACTTAGCCAAATCTATCAGATTATGCAAGGTTGCTTGCTTTAAAGAATTTAACAATATTAACAACTTCAAATTAATCAAGATCAACTTAAAGACATAGGCAATATTTATCTTTACTGTATTGCTTTTAATGTTAGGCACATTGGAAGCCCATGTACGGAATACTGGAATCCAGCGCACAGACCTCCAAGCGCACAGACCCCTGCGCACAGACCTCAAAAATACGGCCATCATACCCCTGCGGTCCCGACATTGGCTAAACGGTATACTCGTTGGTATGATATCCAAAGGTTACGTATTCAACCCACACTGCCGTCATAGTTATTATTACTATGTCATGTTTGCAAATCAACCTCTGTATCTTGATACGAGGGATGCGACCGGGAGGTTTTCGCTGATTTCTAGATAAGAGTTGGCGCTCTATCAGTATGAAGTCATACGGCGAAGTTTCATCGGTTGGTTAGGAAGTTATGACACTCTAAGGATAGACCAACCAACATATGCAATTAGCTTCGTAAGAAGTAAGCATATGATTACCCGGCATGAGAAATCTTGATTAGAACATGACCGGAAGGAACGACTGGTATGATAGCGAGCCAGGCTGCATATACAGACTAAGTTCATACAGCGCAGAGATCGAAATGCAAGTAATTGGAAAGGACAATTAACTTAGCGAAGGATTTAGCTGAAGTGGTGTGCGAGTCTTCAGGGTCAAGAGGGGTTCGCACATTCATAAATCAAGACGAAGTCGGGAAGGTACTTCACTAGTATAGGAGTAAGAAGTACTCTCGGAAATACTATAAGTAGAGAAGATCTCGCCGGATAGTTAGAAGTAGCATCAAGCATCGGAGAAGAAATCTTATTAATATAAAAAGTTATCACGCTACAAATCTTTATCTTACTCAATTATCTTTTTATTACATCAATTACTTCTCACGAGAGACAGGTACACATGAGCCTTCTTAGACAAATCTCCAAAGACACCTACCCAGGCTTAGTCCGATATTATAGTCCCACTATCGGCTACCCCTAAAATGTAATAAGGTTTATCAACTCAAAGGCTAGAATGTTTCTAACATTTCTACTAAATGGTATCTGATACAGGTGGGAAACTCACAAAAGTTAAAGAGGTTGGTTTGTATACCTGATTCTGTGGAGTGAATGCAAATTAAGTCTTATAATAACCTGAAGAAAGTGAACACAAATAGGTCTAGGCTTTCACTTCTAAAGTCAAGAAAGATATGAAATCTCATAGACTGTAACTATAAACTCAGGAAAAAGAGAAACAAACAACAATTGAAGCAATTAGAGATAGGGTTATGCTTTATTTCTATTAAAAGACTTTCAATTTGAATTTAAAAGCAAATATTTATCCTATTTTTCTATAAACATTTGGACAGAATAGCAGGTTGAGTAGCCAGTAAAATGAGATATGCTATTTTCTATTCTGGTAATATTATCAAGAAGACCTCTCTTCTAAAATATAAATTAATAGACTATTTGCAGACTTTTACTAGATTGTATGGCCTTGAATGTTACATGACTGCCAAGCTTCTAGGTATACAGATTTATTCCTATTCTTAAATACTTATAGCTTCTGCTAATAATATATATAGAATACTTTCATATAATCAATGCGATGAACTGGCATGCAATAATTCTTTGTAATCAACTTGAATGTCTATTGTAGAACAAGGCAGAATATCTTTTAACCTTAAAAGCTTTGCAGTTACAAACTCTTAAAAGAAGAATTTTATCAATTGTTTCTATCTGGCGACTATACAGAGACTAACCCTGGTTATACACTTGACTAGTCCCTGTTTCTTGCTTACCAAAGTTTAACATAAGCTGGAATAAAGAAAGAGAAAATATACACTCTACCTTCAAGTTGAACTAGTTATTGTATTAGCATGAGAACTTTGTTGAGAATCTGTATTTTTTGAAATCTCAACTGTACTATAGCAAACTCTATTTACAACAAGTATACTACATGGTGCAAAGAGGCTGAGTTCAGTAATCTTAATCATTTAACTTGAAAGAATACTTTATACTCACTTGTAGAATATTAATATCAATCTGCCAGAGTAACTACTTGAATAAGTTTTGTCTTTAAGTATACCTCAAAACTAACATTTCAGATCAGATTATATAAAAATATATTTCTAAATATTGAGGATGGTGGGTTTAGACTAATTGGCGATAGGAGATTGTAACGATCCTTCCTTCCGGGCGATACTTGCAGCAGGTAACAACTTCCTTATTCTCGTACACTATTTGATAGCCGAACACACTTGCTCCTATCGTATAGTCGAGAACTCGCTAAGAGACACTTCTCTTTTATTCGCCGGGAATCGTGATAGTAAAGATAACTTGAATTAATAGTATAAGAAAGTACTTAGATGGTTGCGTGAGGAATTAACTACTCGACGGTTTTTTTTTTTTTTTTTTTTTTTTTATTTTTATATCAAGTATATGTGTTTTACAACTACCGGGGCACAAAAACTACATGCATCATCAGATATGGCAGAAAAAACCCCCACGATCCAACCTGGCGCCAGTGGAAAAAGCCATCATCCCAAGACCCTCTGGTGTGGGCCCAACCGCACGATCTCGCAGACAAGAGAGGAAAACAACATCGGCTGGCCGGAGCGGACGACAAAGTAAACCCCCAAAACCCTACAAGCAGGAAACAACAGGAAAACCACTTGCCATAAACTCCTACCCCCTGACAAAAAGAACACTGCCTACGCAGCGAAACAAGGAATGAAATGTTCAACCGATACAAAGCGAAAGGAAGAACAAACAAGAGCAACCCATAAGAAAAAAAAACCCAACCGAGACATAGAGTAAGCACTACACTAACGATCCCAGAAAGGGGCCGGCCATCACCCTTGATCGGAAACGAGGGGCAATCATAACACGAAAGAAGCCAGCGAAATTACATCGTACCAAGGCTGAAGGTCATTCAAGGAGGCGGTGCAATACCATGAACAGTCGTAACCGAGGAATGCGATCGTGGGCAATCGCTGGGGCGAGTAGAGCCACCAGGCAGAGAGGGTGCCAGCCGAGAGAATGACCCATGCCGACCGTGTAAGCGGAGGCGAAGGAGGAACAAGGGGGTGGCTGTAACCGAGCCGCGGGACGAAACGATGGGGCGAGGAGGAGGGGGTGGAAGGCAAAACAACTCGCTAGAAACAACCGACCAACAGGCCATGCTCGAGAGATTTCGGACCGAGCGAACGACAGCGAGTACCGCAAAGTTACTGACCGAAGCATTCCCCAACGAAGGACAAGCCGTAGAACCAGGGGCGTACTTTCACCAAGGTCCGGACACCGCAACGCCAACCGTAAACGTAGAAAGGAGTAATGCCGACCGGAGCGGCCGCTAAGCGAGGCTTGCGACCGTGAGAAGGGGGGGAGGATGAGAAGAGCCTTCAAACGACTTCTAGGACAGCGCTTTCTCAAGGCGAGGCCATAATAAAAGAGGAAGAAGGTAGTGTCGTCACCCTCCTAGGCAACGAGGCCATCACAGGAGGGGAGAGGGAGAGGGTGGAGTTGACGATGATTTCTCATGGTGTTGAGATTTCAATCGCCGGAGGTGGAGAGGAGATCGTTCGTGACTAACTACTGAACGGTCACGGCCCCTTTATATAGGCGTTCCTCCCACAACCCTAACCCTGGTGACTCATACCCTTGAGTCACACGACCTCATGACTCGTAGCGAGTCATGTGCGAAATCCATCAGCTGACTTTTAACAAGTCAACTGTCCGATATACCTAAACCAATCATAATCCAAATAACAAGTCATGTGCGCAATTCGCGTCACATGAGTGAAACCCATGACCCGTAATGTGAGTCCTGTGTGAAAATCATAAATCATATGACTACAATCGTAGTCATTTGAAAAACATCAACCAATAACATTATAACGATGACATCGCAAGTGTGAGTCATGTGAAACAAATCACAAACCTATGACGCATAATCATGCGTCATGTGAAACCATATTCCTTGCTTAGTCAGGTTTGTGACATTAGCTCCCTTCTCCCCTAGCATCGGTCCCTCGATGCTTATTTCCCCAATTCCATCAACTGGTTTCCTAGACGCCTGAGTTCCCTCCTCAGTCGTCTGTTGATGTTTTCCTCGTTCTTCCATGATGTCCTCATCATTCCCAATATTGCGTTTCCAACCTCGAGCGACCTTGTCTTGTCCTTAATGGTCTTTTGCTGATTATGGATCGTTTCGTCTTATAGTCGTATCATGTTTTTGAGGTGGTCGTTTCGTCGTTGTAGCCCATCGATTTGTCTGTGCAGGCTGTCGATGTCGGGAACCGTTCCTTCTCTTTCCCTTATTTCTTCCTCCTCTTTTTCGCCCCTCTCTCTCTCCAGCCGGGTCCTCACGGCTTCCATCCTACCCCTTATTCCCATGTCCTTCCTGCTCAATGGTCCTTGAGCTCCCTTTGGTCCGGGATGATATCCCGCTTTGATTTTGTCGATTTTATGGACTTGACAATTGTCCCTGTAGCATGTGTCCCAAGCATATATTTCGGCGTGCTTTCGCCGAGTTTTCTTTGGTTGGGACGGAGGAGGAGGAGGTGGTGATGGTGCCGATTCGTACGGCGTTGCGTATGGTGTCGTCAAGTCAACACTATGTCTTCGTGGTTTCTGCGGGAACCAGTTCCCTAATTTCTTGCTAATGTGGACTTGACATTCGTTGTCATAACAGCCCGTTCACGATAGGCTGAGGTGTTCGTTCCGTTCCATGTTCCGCTTTGCCTCGAGTTGGTCTGCGTCCAGCTCGGATTCTGGTGGTCCAGAATAGGGTGGGCTAGTAGGCGGAAATGGGCCGAAGCTGCGATTGCTGTAATCGCCCCATCCTTCTTCGGCCTTGAGTGGTGCGGCGGTCGGTTGTGGGGACTCCACTTGTACCCATTCTTGGTTTTCCTGGGTAGCGGGAGTGGAATCGTTGAACTGCGAGCTCTGCATTTTCGAAGTTTTCTGCCGGGTACCAGGTCTTGTCGTGTTCTGGTGAATATCCCGTCAACTTGGCTCGATATTGTAAGTGGTTTCGATGTACTCGAGAGTCGATGATTTCTTCGAGTTCGTATTCGTTTTCTCCGTCTATCTCAATAGGCGGAGGGGGAGTTTGGATTTGTGAGGGGAATCTGTTGTCTTCGTATGGTTCGAGAAGTGAGATGTGGAATGTGTCGTGTATCTTCATTGAGGGTGGTAGAGCCAGCTTATAAGCGCTGCTGCCAAGCTTTGCCACTATCTTGAATGGCCCGATTTTCTTGTAGTCCAGTTTCTTTGATGGTCTCGTGGTCTTGATGTTGCGTGGCAAAAACCAGACTTTGTCTCCTGAATTGAGATTCGGATCGGGTTTTTGGTGTTGATCGTAATATTCTTTTTGTCGTAATTGTGCTGCTACCATCTCGCTTCGTAGTGTGTCGTGTAATTCCCTCATATCTTCAGTCGGGATTTTCTTTGTTTGCATCAGATGACCAATTGTTTCGTATTCGGGGTTGATTCCGTAGTTTGTATAGAATGGTGTCGTTTTGATCCTCTCCTGATATCCGTTGTTGTATGCAAATTCTGCTAGTGATAATGCCTCATACCAATCGTCCTGTTGGTAGTTGATATAGGCTTGTAGATATTGTTCCAATATGGCATTGGTTCGGTCCATTTGTCCGTCCGTCTGCGGATGAAATGCCGTACTGAGTCGTCGTTCGATTCCCATTTTCATCGTGGTATCCTTCCACAAGTCTGATGTGAATAGGGTGCCTCGATCCGTGATGATATCTCGTGGTATTCCATGTAGTCGAACTATTTCCCGTAGAAATAGATTTGCAAACTGCCGCGCGTATAGGTCCTTTCGGCATGGTATGAAATGACTCATTTTGGTCAGGCGGTCTATGACTACCAAAATGGTGTCATAATCATTCGATATCGGCAGATCCGTGATGAAATCCATTGCAATTGATTTCCATGGTCGGTCAGCTGTCTCGTTTGGTTGTAGAAGTCTGTAAGGTGCATGTCGGACCACTTTTGTCCGTTGACATGTGTCGCAATTTTTGACGTATCGTTTGATCGTATCCCTCATGTCTGGCCAATAATATTTGCGGCATATGAGTTCGGTAGTTTTCGCCGTTCCTCCGTGCCCTGCTTGTGGGACATCGTGGTGATTGTAGATAAGGGTGGTCTTCAGCCCTTTGTCGTCTGGTATCCATATTTTTCCTTGGTACCATAGGTATTCGTCCTTCCATTGGCATAGCCCGAGTGCTACCCCTTTCATCTCTTTTTCTCCTTTGTCCAATGCTTCCTTGATTTGTCGTATGTATTTGTCTTTTTTGCTTGCTTCCTGAATTTTTCCTTTGTCCATGTCCTGGAATTCCACTAGTTCCAGTTCGTTGATTTCCTCCCAATACTGTTCCTTTGGAAGTAGTATTAGAGGAATGTTGATGAGTCTTAGATCTCCTGTCGTTGGTAGATCTCCAGCTCTTCGGGTGAGTGCGTCGGCTTTCCCGTTTTCTTTTCCTGGTTGGTAGTATATTTTGAAGTCAAACTAACGTATTCGTAGTTCCCATCGTTTTTGCCGATCGCTGAGGTTCTTTGATGTCATGAAGGTGACCAAGTTCTTGTGGTCCGTCATGACTCGTACTGTGTGTCGACATCCTTTGACGTATCTCCTCCATTCCTCTAGGGCTTGTATGACTGCTAACAGTTCTTTGTCGTGGACGTCGTAATTGATTTCGGCGTCTTTCATCGTTTTTGATCGGAATGCGACTGGTCTCCATCTTCCGTCTGGTCCTTGTTGTGATAGAATTCCGGAGCAGACGTATTTTGATGCGTCTGTTTCGATTATCGTCAGGAGGTCGGGGTCGTAGTGGACTAGGACTGGTGACATGGTGAGTTTCCTTTGTAGTTCTTCAAATGCAGCTTGTTCAACATCCCCCTATTCCCATATAACGGCTTTTTCGGTAAGCCGGTATAGGGGTTTACTCGTCCTGCTGAACCCTTCTATGAAACGCCGATAGAAGTTGCAAAAGCTGAGGAAGCATTGCACTTCCTTAACATTTGTTGGCGCCGTCCATTCCCATATTACTTTTGTTTTGATGGGATCCGTCTTGATGCCATCTTCATTGATGATAAATCCTAGGTATTCCACTTCTTTCTTGTGGAATTCGCATTTGGAAGGTTTGACCTTCATTCCTGATTCGTATATGTCTGCCAATATGTTGGCGACATCCTTTTGGTGTTGTTCCAAAGTGTCTGAGTATATTAGGACATCGTCCAAATATACTATGCAGCAGATATCGATATATCTTCGAACCGTATTGTTGATCCATCTTTGGAACGCCGCCGGTGCATTGGTTAGCCCAAAGGGCATTACCAGGTATTCGTATGTCCCTAATTTGCTTGAAAACGTCGTTTTCCACTCATCGCCTTCCTTGACCCTAATGTTGTGGTAGGCGTCCTGGATGTCGAGTTTTGTGAAATATTTGGCGGTGTTGAGCCGATCCAATGCTTCGCTGATGAGTGGTAGTGGATACCGATCCTTTTTGGTGACTTCGTTAAGTCCTCGGTAATCCACGCATAGTCGAAGCTTTCCATCTTTTTTCTTGACGAAGAGTATGGGTGACGCTAAGTCGGTCCATACTTCTCGTATCCATCCTCTTCCTAGGTTCTAGTTGATATATCGCTGTAATTCTTCCAGTTAGTCCGCACATAACGGATATATTTTCTTCGTAGGGACTTTTTCTCCGTCCTTCAGGTTGATTTCCAGGTCGACTCCTGGTCGGTGTGGCGGTAGTCCTATTTTTTCTTCTTTTTCAAAGACGTCCATCAGGTAATGGTATTCCTTTGGAACTATTTCTTCGAGTTGCTTTTGTTCGTTGGCTTTTTTGTTTCTGATAGCCAATTCTGTGCTGATGTTGACTGCTTCCAGTCTCATCTCGTTTTCGATCCAACTTCTTTTGATGATCCTGGTGGTTTCTCCCCTCCGGTAGAAGTGGCCGAATACTTTAGCCGAGATTTCGCTGATCTCGATCCTTGGTTTTGACATACTAGCTTTCTGACTAGTGTCTTCCTTGGTTTCCGTACTGCCGAATCCATGGTCGCTTCTTGCGGTTTCGTCCAGTGAAGCTACTTCGTATAGCTCTCCATTGTTGATCTTTTCAATGATCAATTGTGTGATTCGATCTCCTTTTCGTACCGTGTACTCGGTAGTTCCTTGGTTGACCATTACTACCTTCACTTCTCCCGTATAATCGGCGTCTATAACTCCTGCATTGGTGCTGAGTCTGTGCTTGACTGCGAGACCACTGCGTGGAGCTATTCGTCCATACGTGTTGTGAGGTAGCCCAATGGCTATTCCTGTTCCGATCGTTACCTGCCCCAGGGCTGGTATGCTGATATCTTCGTTTGCGTACAGGTCGCTTCCTGCTGCCTTAACCGATCCCTTCGTAGGCATTCTCGCTTCTTTGGTCAATCGTTTGACCTTGACACGCTTGTCAATGCTGGCCTGAACACTAGAGAATTTGGTGATCAAATTCTCTTCCAGGGCTTCCACTTCCGGTACAGCATACGCAACAGGTGGACTGTTCAAACACCATGTTGTGCATTGTTCGCTGTTGAAGGTAATCTTCTTATCGTTCCAATCGATAGTTGGATTATGCGTTCGTAACCATGGCATTCCCAAGATGACTTCATGGTTTTGCAAATTTGCTACTTGGAGAGTTGCTAATTCCCTATGGCTATTGATGTCCATAGGTACTTTCACAACATGGGGGACTGGCCCCATGCTCCTTGGCTTCCCATCCGCTAGGTAAATTTCTCTCGGTTTCTAAGCTCGTGTTGTCGGGATCCCATGCTTCTCGTATATCCCCTGGTTGATAAAGTCTTCTGTTGCTCCCGAGTCGATCATCGCGTTGATCGTGACTGCTTCCTTTTTTCCGTGAAGTCTGACCTTCACCATAATGTGATCGTTTTCGTTTTCCAGTGTTTCCGTGTAGTTGAGTGTCGTGTAGTAGTTTGCCAAAATGATGGGTTTCCGTTCCAGTCTGTCCCTCAGACCATCTGTTACTGGGGACTTTCTTCGTTTCCCGACTGTTCGGGTTCCTTCTCCATCTCCATTTCTCTAATCTTAGATCTGTTTCCCCATAGTGGTCGTCGTTGACTTTGTCCGTTTCTCTGCTGACTAGTATAGTCTCGTCTGTCTCTTGCATTGTTGCAATCTTTTGCTCGGTGATTTGGTTTTCCGCATTTGAGGCATAGTTGTTCTCTGAGTATTCTCCTGAATTCGTTGTTTGGCAACCTCCAGTCGAGTTGTCTTCGAGTTGCGTCCAGGTCCATCAGTTCTCCTCTCTGGTCGTTGGTGGATGGCCTGAATATGCCATCCTGGTTTCTTGGTACCTCAACAGCTCGGTTTGATGTATTTTTTTGTTGTATGCTGTTGACGAAGTTGATGCGATTCTCCTTTCTGATAGCCCAGTTTGCGAGGTCTTCAACGTCGTCTGTTTCGTAATTATCCTGTCCCCATGCGTCTTGTAGGGTCCGGTTGATTCCTTTAAGGAATATTCGTTGCATTGATTGGTCGTCGTAGTCTGCTTCATCTGCTGTCAACCGGAATTCGTTCCAGTAGTCGTTTATGTTTCGTTTCCCTTGAACCATGCCCTCGATCTTGGTTCTTGCTGCATTCTGTGCGTCGACGTCGGCAAACTGTCTTCGGAGCGCATCGGTAAATCGGCCCCAGCTTTCCCAGCTTTCTGTTTTTCTTTCTTCCGCGTATGGTGTGATCCACTTTGCCGCTGCTCCCCTTAATAGTGACTTTGCATATGTCACTTTTTCCGTGTCGATGGTGATGCCCGTCGCCTCATAGTACAAATTGCATTGTGCTATGAATGTCCGTAGTGTCTCCCGTTCTCCTTTGAACTCGGGTGGTGGCTTGACCTTCAGTCTCGAATTTCCCCCCTCTCCTTGTGCCAATTGGATAATTTGTCGTAGTTGTTCTTCCGTGAACCCTGCCAATTGGATTGCTGTCGCAGGGTCGCCTGCCGGGGGGTTGCTCGGCCCGCTAGGTGCCGCTGGTGCTGACATGGTGTTTCTTCTTGTAATAGTTGGTGATGCTGTTCCTTCAGACCCTGCTGGGGATCCTGGTTCCGGTGATACTGGACTTCCGGCCCTTGATGTTCCAACTGATTGTTGAAGTGCTTCTCCTAAGGTATCTGTGTCGAATACTGCTTCTGCTAGTGGGTCTTCGTGTTGTTCCAACGTCTCCTCTGTTTGTTAGGTGCTGCGATGAGACGCAACCAAATGTAACGACCCTTTCTTCTGGACGATACTTGCAGCAGGTAACAACTTCCTTATTCTCGTACACTATTTGATAGCCGAACACATTTGCTCCTATTGTATAGTCGAGAACTCGCTAAGAGACACTTCTCTTTTATTCGCCGGGAATCGTGATAGTAAAGATAACTTGAATTGATAGTATAAGAAAGTACTTAGATGGTTTCGTGAGGAACTAAC
>QOVD01001835.1:0-62645 GCA_003521225.1 Tuber microsphaerosporum
ACACACCTGGAATAATCACCTGCGCAGGCGGGATTCACAGCTGGCCAAGTGGCCCCAGCTGCGAGCCCTTCCAAAGAAGCTGAGCACGGGTGGCAAGGGTGTTTATCAACTTCCGCCTACAGTCCTTAACAATCTGAACGATTCCGTCGTCCCCGTGGTGCATACTAAGAACGTTATTCGCAGCTGATGCCGTGGTGAGTGTATCGCAGGCAGGGCCCAATCTTCTCATACCTTCGTCGATTTGCTGGAATTGGACGTCAGGGAACAAGTTCAAATCCCTATAGTTTCTTGCTACCATTTGATCTTTCACAATTTTCCGCCATTGCGCATACATTTGATCGCCTGCATGGCCATACAGGATGCCGATAGAAGCCGTATACTGATTGATTATCCGCCAATCTGGGAGCCTTGTGGTGACCACCCCGAGGGAAATAGGTGGAATTTGATAGGTCTGCCCCGGCGGAGCCTGCTGGTTTCCTGCATTTGGCATCTAGACGTACTGTACGTTATTGATATTGTGCGCCATGTTGGTTGATTTTTGGTTTATATAAATGGTGGTCTTGGGGATAATAGTATTGTGGTGCGAATACGGTAGAGGTTGTGGATGTTCTGAAGGTAAGATGAATCTTGGTATGAACTCTCTTCTGTTGTGATAAATTGACATTATATAGACGACTCCTAGACGCTCCAGAGTGTTTGAAAGAATCATGAATTTGTTTCAAGATTGGCTACGAATTAACAAAACTGAGGCCCAAGGACAAGACCCCGCCACTGATTGATTCAAGATAAATAAAGGAAACATGATATTGAAGCCGACCCAGGGAGGAGAACTTCTCCTTATCTGTTCTTGAAAGAAACCATAGCAGACGCCACACGATGTCTGAAAATAGGACACTAAACCCGTGCGACAACTAGTTCCGAATCGGACCCTATGCCCGATAGACCCATGTTAGGATCAACACTAAACATAAACAGTACCGGTGCTCTAGAATCTATATACTTGGATATCCGAGATTGTGCTGCCTCCCACCATGCCTATCAAATGATCATTCTGCCGCAAAAAATACACCCGGGCTGGTCCACTCGAGAAACACCTGCGAACTGCGCATGCAAATCTGGACATTATCCTAACATCTACAGTCCGATTTACATCATCCATGAATACCAATACCGACACGGAAACAGACTTATGGTGTTATGAATGCCAAGAGCACCGGGAGTCCGACTATGAATCTGAACTGGAACCCACCGAACACAAACTCGATGCATTTGCAGATGAAATTGCACATGGTTCTGATACTGAGATACTGGACGACTCCATGTCTTCGTTACCCGGCAGGCAGGGGCATTTTGAACGCGCCGTTGAAGCAATTGGGGACGTTGATGGGTTTGATCATGAACACCGCAATCTGTGCGCCGACCCATGGGCGCCATTCACCAGTACGCACAGTTTCAAACTGGCGTCTTGGCTCATTCAGAATAAAGTATCTCAGTCACAAATCAACGAATACTTCTCAAATGACCTCGGTAACCCCACATTAGTCTACTTTAGCTCTATACATACTCTTGAGAACCATCACCGGTTCTTAGACCCCCATAGCGAATATCTGCAATGGTTCGAAGGACAGGCTGAAGATTGCTGGAGAACATTTCCGTTCTTCTATCGTAACGCCCTAGACTGTGTCAGATATCTCCTTCGGCAGATTGCATAGCGAGACGACTTAGTTGACGCGCCACTACGTGAATATGACTACAGCGGAAAAAGGATATATGCAGATATGCATACAGCAGACTGGTGGTGGGATGTTCAAGTAGATCATCCCAGCCTGTTGTACGGAAGCGTTTGCTGCCCGATTATAGAAGACACTTCCGCACTGTGCGACTGTAGTTCCAGTGATTGGGATGTCAGATCAGACCCATCTCAGCAACCTCTCCAGCGACAAGAAAGGGTGGCCCGTCTATATGATGCTCAGATATCTTCCGTCAACCCGGCGCAACAGTATTGCATCCATGGCTGTTCTCCTTCTTGCACTATTGCCCGTCCCCCCCAAACTCTCAAAGGCCTCCTCAGCAGACAAACGGCAGAGGCAAATCACTGCCGATACGCTGCAAGGTGTATTCAAACTCTTATTTGAGCCCTTAAAAGATGTGGCGCTCGACGGCATCAATATTCACTGTGCCGATGGGAAGGTCCGGAGGTGGTTCCCAATCTTCTCTGCCTGGATTGCGGATCAGATGGAAAAGGTTGCCCTACAGGGGATAAAACCAAACCCCTACCCTGAATGTGAGGTACCTTCAGGGGAGTTAGGAAGCGACATTAAGAAGAACAAGTATCCCGCTCGAGATTATACCAGATATGAACGTCGCGAACGAGAAAATGACTACCAGTCATCAGAGTCGGATGATACCGGCCTAACCTTTTACACTTTCGGGATCAAGATGAGGCCTCGTATTTTTCATGGGCTCTACCGGGTTTTGGCGCCTGAACTTCAGGTGCTGGATTTGCTCTATACGATTTATCTCGGATTGATCAAGCACATGATGGACTTGATCCAAGGCTTTCTCAAGAAAAACACACCACTACAGGATGTTGACGACGCCTAGAAGGCTTTACCACCATACCGGGGGTTATTTATTCTTAAAAAAGCCTACCGTGAGATTACGCAGTGGCAAGGAACAGAGATGAGGAATCTATTGCGTGGTCTTTTGGGAGTTCTTGCTGTAGCACTGCTACAGCCAAGTAGCGCCCAAGTTATACCTTTCAAACGTGCCCTAGAGTGTGTCAGGGCGCTAGTGGACTTCAATACGATGGCACAATACCGAAGCCACACATGTGACACGGTAACTTATATGGAAGATTATCTGTACCAGTCTCACAAGATGAAAGATAACTTCTTGCAGTTTCGAGTATCTAAATGCACACAGACTAAGATTGACGAAGAGTGAAGAGAACTGCGATGCCAAAAGGCGCAGATGGAGCAGCCAGCGGTCTGCTCCAAGTGGTATCAAGTCCGCGGTGATGATCACGAAGAAGAGAACGGCCGGCGCATGGACTTGATCTATTCCGAATCCCATTTCAACTTTATCAAGAGGCATCATCTAAGTCACTTTCGTGATCACATACGCCAGTTCGGGAATATTCGGATGTATTCCATGGAGTATGGGGAGCTTGCATATAAGTATCAAATTAAGAACCGATGGCAAGAATCTAATAAAAACGATCCAGTACGACAGATCCTGCACAACTACGTTCGTCGGCATAAGATTGGGATGAGACTTTTGACATTGGACTCCCTACGACGTTCTGGAGCTGATCTCCATACCGACGTCTTGGAACATTTAGGTAAAACGAGTCCAAATGCCGCACCAGCCCCATGTGCTGTGATCGTGAAGGGACGTCGTGACGATGTGACCGACATTATGGATTTTTATAAGGTCTTGCAGGTATTACCGGAGAGCTTCTATGGCGAAATGATTCGCTATAGCCAGAATAAATTACCGACTGAGCACCGCCTTCCTGAGGACCCAGCCATACTTCGAACTCTTCCAGTGGAATAACTAACGCAGCTTGAAGTCCCAGTTCCCGCGTTTCAAGAAACCGAAGTTTACAATATCCACCGTGTATGCTGCATGCGCGATCGGGTATTCAGGAATCAGGCGAGTTGAAAATTTTGGGTTTGGGTGTAGGCTGAAGGGAAAGAGATGGATGGTGCGCTGAGAGGGCATCTCCAAGCAAAGCTCATGGCGCGCTTCAAAATCAGGGACTACACATCTAGGGGAGGTGTTAGGCGACTCGCAAGCATTCAGATGTTGAGTGCGGTAAACCCTGGATGCTCATCTGACGCGCACGGCCTTGTTACTGTGCAGCAGACAGAAGATGCGAGGGAGTTTAGGATTGTGGACATAGTGACGATCCTAGGACTGGCACACGTGATCCCGGAGGCAGACCGGCACTGGCTTGCGAACAGCCGGATTGATTTGAGGACATTTAATGAGATTTATTAACCTTATGTAGAGCTAGCTCTAGGGTGCTTACGTATCATGCCTACTGGTAGAGTTAGGGTGATTAATTATCAGGGATTCAGGGAGCGTGCAATGCGTAGGGTCGAGTATCGTGCAAACTCTGCCTTAGCTTGCTGATCATGTGTTTCAAGTTAGCGGTATATATAGAACTATCTAGAAATAAAAGAATGTGATCGAGAATCAGTGCGCGGTCAGGATCGTGATGGTGATTATGCCAGTGACGCGAATGCGACCTCAGGAATCCGTCAGGACGTGTGGAAGAGGAAGATTAGCAGAAAGGTCGTCAGGATGCTGGGGTGAGGCGACATCCCATCTGGATGCAATGGATAGTTGCTAGGCGAGTGAGGACAGAGAGGACGCAAATGGCAGTTGTGAGGTGGCACAGGACGCATGGGACGCAGGGTACATAAGAAATACGTCACTTGCGTCAGGACGCAACGCCGACATATCAGACCTAGGGCATATTTTTGCTGATACATATCACCTCTCTAAGTAACCTGCCGGATCAGGTTGCAGACACAGGACAAAATATTACCGTAATAGAACGTGGTTAAATGTTTTCTGCTCTCTAGTGTTGCTTTGGTCTATGACAAATATTCTCTGAATGGGTCCAGAGTATCAAATTGCTTTTCAAGTATGTAGGCGGACCGAAATGAGCCGCATTGCATACCACACAAGCCATTCCCAAAGTAATCGTTAATCCCCGTCTTCAGTACCCTGCTCCATACAAACCAGCTAGCCAAATTGAAGTTGTGCTCGCAACAAAATGTGTCCAATGAATCATCGAGCATGGCCTGGTTAAGCCACTCATATCCAGCAACATCACCAATTTGTCTGCCAGCACCTGTGATCGCTTGCTGATGACATGGGATTGACTTATCTGGCTGTCGGGAAACGTCCTCCAAGTCCGAATCATGATCTATATCACGGCCTGTCTCCTGTTCGCTTCCTGAATCATAGCCCAAAATTGCTGGGTCAGACTCCTCGTCAGAATTTCCCCCGCCCTCTGCAAATTGATTTGCGTCACCAGTAACGCTGTTGTCAACTACTTCATCCTGTATAAAAGATGTCACCTGGGATGAAATTCCTGGCCCAGAGTCCACAATCTCACTGTGAAAAAGCATGATATCTTGATGTATCGTCCGAACGTCTTTTCCCTAGGCAGCAGCGTGCTGATAACGCCATCAACAATAGGGGTACTTCGTGGCCATCCTCCTCATGTTTGCCATTTCTGTGCGGTTTCTGTTTCAAGGTGCTAGTATCCGGTAGTGTATTGGCTGTGGGAGCGGATGAATATCATCTTGAAAGCTGGTGTCTGATGGTTTTCAAACGTGAAAAAAATACCCAATAGAGACCTGGTGGTTCTCAGGAGGAGCAAGTAGTTGTGGTTTAAGATTTTCAAGTTAAGTCTTCGAGCCACTTGGTGGACCACTGGGGCTCTTCTGCCGCTCAAAAGTGTGCTTCAATCTTACATAAACTTCAAGAAGCAACCTCTTATTCGTACTAAACACTTCCTGGTTTGTACAGCCTACAAGGGTTTACCAGATGAAAGCCGTCTGCGGTCTATATATACAATGCTTTTCCTCCTTCTATCTTTCCACAAATGATCTCCTCTACACCTTCGGCGATTGAAATCTCAACACCATGAGAAATCATCGTCAACTCCACCCTCTCCCTCTGCCCTCCCTTGATGGCCTTGCTGCCTAGGGGTGTGATGACACTCCATTCTTCTTCCTCTACTATGGCTTCGCCTTGAGAAAGCTCTGTTTAGGGGTTTTTTGAAGGTGCTTCTCATCTTCTCTACTCGTCCTGCATTCAAAAGCCTCGCTTAGCGATTGCCAATGGTCGGCTTTACTTTTTTCTACGTTTACGGTGGGCGTTACGGTGTCCGGACCTCGGTGAAAGTACGTACTTGGTCCTTGGCTTGTCCCTCGCCGGGGAAAGCTTCGGTCAGTAACTTCGTGATACTCGCCTTCGTCTCTCGGTTGGAAAACATTCAGGCATGGGCTGTTTGTCGGTTGTTTCTAGCGAGTTGTGTTGCCCTCCACCCCCTCTCCTCGTCTTGTCGTTTCGTCCCGCGGGGCGGTTCATCAGAAGAAAGACAATTTACGTCTGGCGATCAGTATCTGTGCCCGGATGCATGATGTCCGCCCGGCTCGCCCGACACGCCTGGTACGTCTGGATTCTTGTTTTCTTACCCAATCGCGCCTACTGCCTTGCAACGCCAATTTCCTTTCCTCAAACACTCCATAGGCTGTGCTTCAGAACCCCCCCACCTACATACCTCTCCCCCCTGCCCTATTCTTCCCATCACCCCCGGTGGCCCTTGCCCTGCATGCCCACCCCCCTATTCTTTGTCCCTGATCCTGCCGTCGGGCACCGACTAGATTCACCCGCTAGCCTCCCGACACTGCATGTTTATCCAAGTTCCCGGCATGAAGAATCCGAACACAGGGGGGCTCCTGGACTCTGAATTCCGACTCCAGGATCCCCCACTATGTGCGTATTCTTCATGCCGGGGACCTTTATTTTTCCGTCCGACAGCGTCCGCTGATCTCAGGCTGATTCCCACCATTTTTCATATTCTAACCCATCTTCCACCGCCTTTCTCTGACAAAAGGCAATTGAAGTCTGGCAAATCGGACTCGCCCCGGACGCCTGGTGCGTCCTGATTCGCGTTTTGTTACCTAATTGCGCCCACTACCTTGTAACGCTAATTTCTTTTCTCCAAACACTCCATACCCTGTGCTCCAGACACGGCCCCCCCGACATACCTCTCCCACCTGCCTTCTTCTTTCTATCACGCCCGGCGGCCCCTTCACGCCCACCCACCATTCTTTCTCCCTGATTCATCTATCAAGCGCCGACTAGATTCACCCGCTGGCCTCCCGATACTTGACGTTCATCCAAGTCCCCAGAATGAAGAAGCCGAACCCAGGGGGGCGCCTGGACTGTGAATTCCGACTCCGGGATCCCCCACTGTGTTCGTATTCTTTATGCCGGGGACCTTTATTTTTCCCTCTGACTGCGTCCGTGGGCTGATCCCCACTATTTTTAGTTAACCAACCCATCCTCCACCGCTTCTCCCAGACAGTGTTCTCTCTATCCAGATCCAGGTGAGCTTGTCCGTTGAATCTATAGTTCTTTGTTTTTAATATTTCAGGTTTCTATTTGTATCTTCTGACTAAATATGTACATAGAAAGTTTCAATAAATGTCATTAAATGTCCACAGATCAATCCGGTGAATTACGAGCCATTGCCTATCCCCATAGGGAATCACATGTGCCTGCCCAACCAAGACTCCAATATCGATTATCCTCATATCCCGACCGTTGCGCCGCTTGCAGACTTGTATATGCCCACTTGACCCATGAAATCTCCCACCGTTCACAGGATCAACTACTTGAACAAATGCTAGCTGACTTGCAACCCCCGCCTGCATATTTCTTATCTTAAAAAGCCCTACCAAGCGTGCCACAGCCCGTGGGCGAAGTTCACCATACATATCCGGCCGGCCAGCCTGTATCCATATCCAATCATTTCTGGCACCAGAGTTTCGGAATGACTTCTTTCATGTACAGCACGCACGATCAACCTGGAAGATATTAGTTTCTTGAAAGTCTGGATCGCGAATTTCGAGTTGCGTGAATCGATCAGCCAGACAGAATTTCAGTTCTATGGGGTCAACTGGGAGCTGCCGTTTATCAGTCATGGCCTGGTGGATGCAGTTAACCCATTCTGCAGCCAAGTCGTTATAGGGAATGTCTAATTCACGGCAAAGCTCGAAAACTGTGCCGACATTCAGGGTCCGCCCTTTCAGGACTCGCCGTGAAATCCCGTGGGGCAGGCAGGTCTCTATACCAATCCCTGGACTAGAAACGCTGACGTTGCCAGTTCCAACCCCATCGCCCACCGTCCGTCATACGTCCATTGTCAATAATATCATTCCAATAGCATATTGCCGGTTGTATTGTGCCAAGATCTGTCTTACTGCTTCATTTTTATTTGACCTGCGGTACCCTTCCTTGATCTGCTCTTTATGCGCCAGCTCGCAGATATCTGTGGAATACAATGGAACAGACCCAAAACGTCGCACATGCTGTACAAAGTGATTCAGGTAATGCATCTTAATAAAATTGAAGTGGTTTTCCCGCAGTATCAATTCTGCCAATTGATTTGCCATTTCAATCCGGGCTTCGCCTCGTGGCCGACGCCGTTTGGCGGCGGATCCAGTGCCGACCCTAGTTCTGTACTCATTGGCAATCCGTTCCCTCAATTCCCGATCCTGATGTTCAGCCTGTGCGCGTACAGCCTTAGTTGTACGGAACTCGAGAAATATGTCCTTTGTTTTGTGAACAGTCCGCAGATACAGTTCCATGTAACAGAGCTTTTCCCGCGTATGACTGTGATACTGAGTCATCAGGGTGAAATCAATCAGTGAGCAGACACACTGTAATGCCAGCTTGAAAGGCAGTTGTTGAGAACTATCAGGATTTCGCAATGCGGACGCCAACACGGCCGAAATAAAGCGGCCAAGGTTTCACATTTCCTTGCCTTGCGACTGGGTGCCTTCGCGAGAAGCCGTTTTTGGTGCACAGAAACCGGGATAAGGCGGCAATTCTTTCCAGATATCATCAAATGCCTGCTGCTGTGTATGCTTTTTCAGGAATCCTTCTATCTATTTCATCATATGCTTAAAAAGTCTGAGATAGATGTTGTGTAAACGGTCGGGTTCCTGAAGGACAGCGGGGTTAACTTGGTAGAGTCTAGAGAATACATTGCGGTCCATTTTCACCCCATTTTGATGAAAATAGTCCACAATATCGGTGGCTTGAGTTTGTTTGTACTCCTTTGTCTTTCGCGCATAATGGGCATAGTCCCGTGACGCCTATGTGTTTTGTGGATACTTACCAAGTTCTGTGACCGGAACTTCACACTGCGGGCAGGAATAACTGGTTATTCTGTGTAATGTGGTATGCTCAACACGGTCGGCAATCAAGGCTGATAAGATTGGAAAACATAGGCGCATTTTTCCATCTGCGCAGTCCATCACGGCGCCGTCTTCGGCAATCTCCTGCAATGGGGCCAGAATGAGTTTGAAGACACCCTGCAGAGCATCAGCATTCATCTGCCTCTGGATTTCGTCGGCGCAGAGTGATTCATGACTGAGTTTTGGTGGAACAGGCAGCAAAGCAAGTAGTAGGATTGGCATCTTTGTTGGGCTGTTTCGCGTCTGGGAAAGGATATTGCCAATCGTTACATATACCGGCCACGCTTTCTTATCTCCTGAGAAGTTTGTGAGGTGAGTCTGGTCAGAAAATCTGATAACAGGGACTACCGTCGACCCTGCGGGGAGTGCTTCCTATTAATAGATCTTAGTACTATACAGGTAAGTGATCGTGGACTTATCATACCTGAGTTTCCCACCACCAATCTGCTGTGTGCATCTCAGAGTATCATCGATGACCACTTGAATCATATTTAGGTATCGGCGCATAAACCATATCTCCTCTGTAAGCGACCTGCTGGATGAGGTAGCGGACACAGGATACCATATTTCGGTAGTAGAACCTGGTTGAATGATTCCCGCTCTCTAGCGTTGCCTCGGTCCATGACAAATATTCTCTGAATGGGTCCAGAGTGTCAAGTTGCTTTTCCAATGTGTAGGAGGACCGAAATGATCCGCATTCCATACCACCTAATCCTTTGCGAAAGTAATCGTTAATTCGCGTCTTTGGTACCTTGCTCCTTACAAACCAGCTAGTCAAATTGAAGTCGGGTTTGGAACAAAATGGGGCCCATTGCTCATCGAACATGGCCTGGTTAAGCTCCTCATATCCAGCAACATACCCAATTGGTCTGCCAGCACCCGTGATCGTTTGCTGACTACATGGGATCGACTTATCCTGCTGTCGGGAAACATCCTCCGAGTCGGAATCATGCTCTATATCACTGCCTGTCTCGTGTTCGCTTCCTGAATCATAGCCTAAAATTGCTGGGTCAGACTCATAGTCAGAATGTCCCCCGCCCTCTGCAAATTGATCAGCGTCACTAGTGACGCGTTGGTTGACTCCTTCATCCTGTATAAAAGATGTCCGCGCGGACGAAGTTCCTGGCCCAGAGCCCGCGATCTCACCGTGGAAAAGCATAATATCATGATATATCGTCCCAACGTGTTTTTCATAGGCAGTAGCGTGCTGATAACGCCGGCAACAAGAGGGGCACTTCGTGGCCATCCTCCTCGTGTTTGCCATTTTTGTTCTGTTTCTGTTGCCAGTTGCTAGTATCTGGTAGTGAATCGGCTGCGGGAGCAGATGAATATCGTCTTGAAAGCCGATGTCCGATGGCTTTCAAAAATGAAAAAAACAAGGGAGCAGAGTCCTGGTGGTTGTCGGGAGGATCAAGTAGTTGTGGTTTAAGCTTTTGAAGTTAGGTCTTCGGGCCTCATGGCGGACCCCGGCGGCTCTACTGCGGCTCAAAAGTCTATTTCAAGCTTACATAAACTTCAAGAAGCAACCTGATGTTCGTCCTGAACCCTTCCTTGTTTGTACAGTGTACAAGTGTTTACCAGATGAAAGCCTTCCGCGGCCTATATACACCATGCCTTTCCTTGTTCCTTCCTTCACTCTCTCCATCACTTCTCATCAAACACAAACTGACCTGAACTCTTCTCACCTGCTTTTCCCGTCCACTTTCCACCGGCCGGCCTCAAGCACCAGTTCTCACTCGAGTGTACCGAGAACTGTATTCATCCTTGTGGTATATACTCTATTCATTCTCTATCTATTTTGACCAAATGGGTAACGTGAATAATCCTAGCCCCTGTATTTAGTCCGCGAAAGACTCATCTGACCCCTGACATATCTATCCACTCCCTCACTTTCTCATTGGTGTGTAGCATCTAGAGTCTATCATTATCCTTTGATCTTTGTCACGCATAATTTTGTTCTAAAACTCACCACTGCAGAAATAATCCACCCGCCAAAGGCCACGATAAACCCTCTCTCCCATAATGCCCGCATCAAAGAGCGGACATACTCGCCCTAGAACGAAGGGCCATGAAGGCGACGGGGACATTGCCTGGTGGAAACACATGTGCCGCTTCCCAGACCCCAGTACTACAAGTCCAGAGTACAAAACTAGGCGGGACACCATCAAGAGGAGGATGGAGCAGAATCGCATCCGGGGATGTTATTATTATTATTATTATATATCATTAAGCTTGTTGAGCCAATGGCTATGAAGCTGGAGAAAATACATGATTGTAGTGCCACCCACTACTGGTCCCTGAATCCATCTCCTAATTTCTGTTGTCCACTTTCCACTGGGCCTCCTGCCATTTCTCTCCTACTCCTCCCCTATTCCTTCTGCCTTCCTCCATTCCATCCACCTCTCCTCCTCTCTATCCTCCCATCCCCTTCTTCTCAAATCCTCCTCCTCTTCCCTCTCCTCTTCCTCCTCCCCTCTCCTTCCATTGCCAGAGCACTCTTCTCTAGCAACTCCTTCTAAGTAATCCTTCCTTGTTCCTGCCCAACTCCTCCCAACAAACTTTCCAACAGCCAGCAGACCAGCCTTGGATCCAAGCACATCTGGGAGGTGTAAGTGTTGAGCAACTTGTCTGAGTAGGTGTCTGTATTGCTGATATCTGCTGCAGTAAAGGAGGATGTGTTCTGGTGAGTGTGGGGCTGGTGGGTCTTTGTCACAGGAACAGGTATTCTGAATATTCTCATCCACTCTGCATAGAAAGGATTTGAAGTACCCATGACCTAGCCTTAGTTGTGTGACTGTTGCAAGTTGAAGTTTGTTGAGTTGTTGAAAGTGTGGTGCAGGAGTCAGAGATGGGAGGTGGAAGTGTATGGACCTAAAGTGTCTACCCTTTCTGGCATCGGGCAGTTGTGTCCAATACTTCTGCCAGGCCAGAAGTGCTGACAACTTGATCTGTGTCTTGAGTTTGGTCAGTGAAAGGTAGCTGTCCTGTGTAGGTTGGGCATACTCAGCTGCTTGTTTGGCTAGTCTGTCAGCTTCATCATTACCCTGTATACCAGTATGTCCTGGTACCAAGTGCAGATGAAGCCGCAAGTCCTGGTCAGAGTCCAATAGGTCCTTGGTACATCCGGGAGTGGAAACTAGCCACCCCTGACCAGTGGGCGGTGATCCAAGCATATGCCCTAACCGTCGAACCCCTGGCCAGCAATGGTACAGCTGCCCTCTGGCAGCAAACCTCAAATGCCGGCCTGCGTTTCACTGAATGTCTTAATTTTCTGCTTTAAGATATAGCGAGAAAACATTCAAAAACGATGAGTCGCTTCGGTGTCGCCGTTCCTCTGGTTGTCCCCGCTGCTCCTGCCGTGGCCGCAAATGATCGTAAGTTCCATCTTTTGTTGTCCCTATTAATCTGCATGTCAAATTACTAATATGACATCCTAGGTTTTGCCAGCCCAGGTAGAATCCGCGTCTGGATAGACCGCCCATCTACTTATCGCAGAGACAACCCACTCCCCCGTGGGCTGGAGCATGTCCCATGGAAGAAACATCAGGTCATGGTCTGGGAGGAGATGACTGAACCCAGACTCAAGAGCTTGCATACGGTCCTCGATAGCTGTTTTGCCACCGGTATCGGCTATCATCACCTGGCTGGCGCCACCAGATATGGCAGCATTTTGCTGCTTGACTCCCGAGAGGACCCCCTACCACTATCTGAAATGCAGGTCCTACATGATGATACGGGGATCCACATGTGGTGGGGACGATGTCCGCCATCTGAACCAATGGACATGCTTTTTCGAAGGCATCACACCAATGATCAAGAGCCCGTTACCCCGCCCCCTTTGGCCTATGGTTATACGGACCGGATTATTAGGGATAGCCCTGCCAGTGGGGCCGGGGTGGACGAGCAGAGATCTGAGCAGGAGGCTTCGCTGGAGTCTGACAGTGCTGATGACAATGATGGCCAGCCAGAATCCTCTGCCACAGGGGCAAGGCGTGGGGCGTACCGTGTGAGGATAGCAACCCCTACAGCAAAGCAGGGGCCACGCCGTCTGGCGAAATCAACCACTGCAGCAAAGCAGGGGCCGCGCCGTGTAGCGACACCAACCCCTACTCGGGCAAAGGCAGTATATAGCAGGCGAAACCGAGGTATGTTAGACGGATCTGAGGACTCTTCACCGGATTTTGCTGAAATATTCGTCGGTAATGCGTCTGTAGATCAAGAGCCTGACTGGGAGGTGATACCACGTGTTGTACAAGGTATTCCTCATTCTGTCCCACTAGCTGCAGGTCGTGCCCAGAGGTCCGGCAGACAAATACCAGGCCTAGCGAGGTACCAGGCTGATAGAAAAAAAGAATCTGTTAGGGCACCGGTCGATTGCTCGAGCAAGCGCAATCGGGCGGCTATGACCGAAGAGGAGGACTCCGACCGCCCAGCTGACACTCGCAAACCGTCAAGAAAGATAGTTCGCAGGAATAAAACACCACCGACAGGCGGGAAAACAAAACCCGCTACCGGTAATCCGGCTGTAGCATTAGTGCAAGAACCACTTCACAATGGTAGTTCGCTGGTTAGACCCCCCGCCGTCTGTGGGTACTTCCCAAGTTTCCGCTGAAGACATTGTGATAGAGTTAGGACGGTCCAAAGAGCGGCTCCGGACGGATCCTTCAGGAGCTGAGACTGCCAGCCCTACGCCGTCTGCTACCTCCTCCCGAGATACCGCCGAGGACATCGCGGGTGATTTAAGATGTTCCGCTGAGCACCTCCTGATGGTTGCTTCAGGAGGTCAGGCTGCCTTGCCTGAGGCTTAGGCGGAATCAAGTATTGGCTGGTAGGTTTCAAGTGCGGTTATCCAAGTCAAGTTCTTCTACGTTCAAACCTAAAACTCTCGTGGGAATAGTGTTCACCTTGGCAACCTATCTTATCTAGCCGGCAATCCCGGTCCGCAATGACACAATATGTCTAACTCTTATGCGCGTAGTGCGAGACCCAAATCGCCAAAGCTGACCAGATCCGGGCGGCCCGGGCCCGACCCAAAGTGTCAGACTACACACTAGCTGTTTTCCTTTTTTCTTTTTCCTGTTCCTTATTCCTTTTCCTTTTCCTTTCGGCGGGCTGTCATGTTGAGGGGGTTTTTATACGGTATGGCATCTTGATTCCGTTTTTTCAGTGTTCTATATTGTTTTTTTGTGCTCATTCCTTGCTTTCATCATTGTGCCTGCTTCTGCCAGCCATTTTTTGTCTGTCCTGGTGCCAAAGGTCCTGGTTGCCTTTCGCTCACTTGTCATGCTTTATTCCTTGTTGTGCTTCATCCCTTCCCTTGCTCCTTTGCCGTCTTTCCTCTGGAATTACCCTTTTTGTCTGCGCTCTATGTCCGCGCTTCTAACATAATGTGTACTTACCTTCACCGTATACCATCCTAGATTGATGTTCCCGGCCCGGACCCGTATCCCTGCCCCATCCGGTATAGATCACTTGGCCAATTTACTTGAATTAGATTTAGTCCCCGTATGATAATAGAAAGGTTTAATTACACATATGAGCTGTACCTCCAAGACTGCTCTGCCGCTTGTCTTTAGCAACTGTGTTGAGGAATGCGGTTCATATTCAAAATACCTGAATATAAGACGTCTTAAACCGAGTGACAGGTTATGAACATACCGGCCGTTTAAGAACGCGACCCAGCCCTTGTTGTCAGCTACAATCAGTAACCCCCACAAACCACCTTGATTGCCCGCTAGTTAGCATTTCCTGACAGAATCTACATTTGCTTACAATAACCATATATTGAATTCGACCAATCCTTACAACTAATATCTCAATGCCGCAGCTACGACCTACTGCCGACATATCACGTCAAGCCTAGCAGCAAGCTCAGAGGCAGAGGGGGGTCTGCAAAGGACGTATCCGGAGAACAAAATCCCAAGAGCCTGTAGCTTATCAGCCCTCCTCGCTCTCACAGACTAGCAGTATGCTTTCCCGGCGTAAAACATCCGCATCGGGCCCGCAGTCACATTCAACGCAGCTTCACGTAGAACAGGCTAGTTATCACCTGCCCGGATGGCTGGGCCCGGCGGTGGGCAGTATCGATTCACACAATGGAGAATATGACAACAATGGTTCGCATGAGGAGAGCATGGAGGACTTAATTGGATCAGATGAGGAGGATCACCTGGGGGATAATGGGGCATAGAGGCCCATAACGACAGAGTATGAGTTCGTTGAATCACAACCCTCTACGCTGGCTCTCTCAGCCACGCCTACGGAGATACGGATTGGATTGCCTGGACGGATAACACCTGCTCCACCAGTCAGCAGGACTCGATTTACGGTTCTGCATAGCAGCTCGTCTGGAGATCCCTCGCCCGCCGGATCAAAGATTATCCCAACACCGGAAGGCCCCTTCCGAGCAGCAGTACGAGATGAACAGCTCCCGAGTTCCGAGTTGACCGGAAGCCGACGAAATATTACTATTGGGATTGAGCTCACAATTCAGAGCAAGGCAAAGGAGCTAATGCGGGATTGGGTACTTTTTGTTGATCAATTCTCGGATCCAATCAGATTGCCAGACCAGGTTCATCGATGCTGGAGCGATGCCTGGCGTAAATTGGATTTGCTTGACTGTCCGGACGCTACCACACACTTGAGTAATCAGGTAAGTCCCCTAGAAATACTCTACCCTAATGTAGTAAGTAAGATTAAATGCTGAATCCGGAGGACCGTGGTGGGACAGATACGGGTTAAGCACAGTTCCAGCAGATCTCAGTATCTGCATTGCGCAAAGAAGGTGGTGTCAGCGCACTATAAACTTGACACCGAGGACCAGGTAGCCTGTGCACGAAGGGTGCAATATTTTCTGAAGGAGGATCGCTGTAATTGTAGCCCTAATGGTTATTATGTAACTTTTTCTGCTTCGTTTTTCCACATGATTTCAGTGTACAGTGAACCTGAAGGAGTAAACAGGAGTTTCAACTTCGGTTCCTCGCACCTCAGATCCCGGATCTGATATTTGCACAGTTTTATAGCGGTTCGAAAAGGAGAGGCAGAATAGATCCGGAGTTTCTGGAGAAGATAAATGGCCCTTTCCTGTGTCTGACTATGGCCATATTATGCCATGCGCTGCATTGCTGGCAGAGTGGGGTCTTTACCGATGAGGTTAACTTCACACGTGCTAATTCAGGAGGTAAGCCGCTGGCATCCAGAGTCCACTGAGGAAATCTAGTGGTAGGCTAAACAGGATGGAAATGTAACAGGGCTTTTTAAACGTCAGTTGGACACTTGGGAGAAGAGTAGGGAATTCCAGACTAGAATTATCGGGCGTATCAGGCAGAAGTTGGAGGAAAGAATTCCTAAGGAGCGCAACAACCATGTAGAGAGGACAGTGGGATATTCAGACAATCCGGAGGCATTAAGGCTTGAATTTGTGATGGATCCCCAAGAGGCCGACTCCCAATTCATACACAATGCAACGGCAAGTCAGCGTATACGCGGTCAGGCGGACTAGTAGGCCCAGGTCTGGCCCACCCAGTAGACTATGTTTTATAGATAGTGATAATAGAAATAATGAACGCTGGATTCAAAATGTGAATGTGTAAGGGATTACTAGCAGAGGGTGAGGCCCTAGTGACCCGAGAAAGAATATGAATGAATCAGGCTGACCCAGAGGAGAATGACTGAAAAACAAAGTTTGAGATACTCTAGGAAGACATGATATACACTTCTGGGGGCGGAGAGAGGTATTAGTGGCCAGTAATACAATGGGGAGACTCCGGACAAAGAGCTATATTATCAAGGGGTAGGTGGAAGGCACTTCACAGAGAGCGGAAGATCCGGCGGTGCCGATGAACACGTTGGGCAGAAGGTGAAAAGTACCAAAGGCGCTAGGCGGAATGTCAAATATACTAAAGGCGTCGGGCGGAACAGGCTTAAGGATCAGAATGTGTCTGGCAGATCAGAAGTAGCTGTCATGGGATTGGGTAAAGGGAAGATGGAGGAAGCTGGATGGCGTAGGAAAGCGGAGCAGACTGTGGACGAATCTGCAACATAAAGAGAAAAAAAGGGAGGGGAGCCGGATGGAGAAAGGCTGGGGGTGAGCAGGAATCCAAAGCGATCGGGAAGATGTAGTTCCAGGCAGCGGGCGTCTGGGGCGTAGGGAAGGGGAGCGGACTGTGGACATATCCGCAACAAGAAGAGAAAAAATGTCAGGGAAGCCGGAGGGAGAAAGGCCGGGGGTGAGCAGGAATCCAAAGGGATCGGGAAGGTGTAGGGTGCCAGGGAGCGGGGGTCTGGGGCGTCAGGAAGGGGAGCGGATGGCGGACGAATCCACAGCAAAAGAGAAAGAAAAGGGGGGGGAGCTGGATGGAGAAAGGTCGGGGGTGAGCGGGATCGGGGAGATGTAAAGGGTAAAAGGAAGATGTAGGGCGCAAGGCAATGGGCGTCTGAGGGTGTCTGGCGCGTCCCGAGGAGGGAGGTTTGCCTCTGGCGCGGGCGGAAGGGAACAGTCTGCATCGGGATGAAATGAGTGCGGGACAGCCCATCCTGAATGTCGCTTTGCTTTGGCAGCGCCCGGTGCATCGGAGGCAACAGGCGCACCAGGCGCAAAGCATAATTTTTGCTGATGTTACAGTCACCCCCACATCCCGCCAGGGTCCTCTGGTTACATGGTCGGCTCCGGTCACTCCGTTTAGCTGGCATCCTTACTGCCTGGTGGCTCCACTCATACCCTGTGATTGCCTACTGTCACTCTCCTCAGTTACGGCAGTTAATGGTATTGCACTACTTCATTGGGCTAACTCAATGCCTTGTATTGATGTAATTGCTTTCTGGTCTCTCTCGACTTCTGAGTGCCACAGTTTTACAACAGGTGATAGGCGGCCCCCTTCTATGATCCTTAGTGTAGATTTTATTCTATTTTTCGGTTGGGTTGTATTTCTCATGAGTCTCCTTGTTTGTCTTTTCTTTCGCTTTGTATTTAATAGACGCTTCGCTCCTTGTTGTGCTACTTGGGCAGGGTTTTTGATTTTTGAGGTTGGAGGTTACAGCAAGTGGTGTTCCTGATGGTTCCTGCTCATGGGGTTTTGGGGATTTGCTTTGTCGTCCGCTTAGCATGTTTGTATTTCTCTCTTGTTCACGGGATTGTGCAGTTGGGCCCACACCAGAAGGTCTTGGGATGATGGCTTTTTCCACTTGCGCTGGGTTGGATTGTGGAACATTTTTCTGCCATAGCTTACGCTGCATGTAGCTTTCGGGCCTCAGTGGTTGTAATGGAATATACTTGATACAAAAAAAATAAAAACAAAAAACAACACCACCTTCCTTCCTTCCCTCTCTGCATCACATCTCATTAAACACAAACTGGCCTGAACTCTTCACACCCACTTTTCCCATCCACTTTCCGCCAGCTGGCCTCCAGCACAAGTTCTCACTCGAGTGTACCGAGGACTGATATCATCCATGTGGTATATACTATATTGATTCTCTATCTAGTTTGACAAAAAGGCTAACCTGAATAATCCTAACCTCTGTATTTAGTTTGCGAAAGACTCATCTGACCCCCGACATATCCATCCACTCTCTTAGTTTTCATAGATGTGTAGTATCTAGAGTCTATCATTATCCTTTGATCTTTGTCAAGCAGACTTTTGTTCTAAAACTCGCCACTGCAGAAATAATCAACCCAGCAAAGGCTCCGATAAATTCTCTCTCGCATCATGCCTACATCAAAGAGCAGAGTTACTCGCCCTAGAACGAAGGGCCATGAAGGCGACAGGGACATTGCCTTGTGCAAACACATCTGCCACTTCCCAGATCCCTGTACTACAAGTCCTGAGTACAAAACTTGGCGGAACGCCATCAAGAGGAGTAAGGAGCAGAATTGCATCCAGAGCTGGAAACTAGCCACCCATGACCAGTGGGTGGCGATCCAAGCATATACCTCAATTGTGGAACCCCTGGCCAGCAATAGTAGAGCTGCCCTCTGGCAGCCAAATTCCAATGCCGGCCTGCGTTTCACGAAATGTCTTGATTTTCTAATTAAGGATATAGTGAGAAAGCATTCAAAAACGTGGAGTCGCTTGGGTGTTGCGGTTCCTGCTGGTTTCCCTGCTGCTCCTGCTGTGGCCGCAAATGATCGTAAGTTCCGTCCTCTGTTGTCTGTATTAATCTGCATGTCAATTTACTAATATGACATCCTACATGTTGCGGGTCCAGGTAGCATCCGCATCTGGACAGACCGGCAATATACTTATCGCAGAGACAACTCACTCCCCCGCTGGCTGGAGCATGTCCCATGGAAGATACATCCGGTAATGGTCTGGGTGGATATGACAGAACCCAGTGTCAAGAGCTTGATACGGCTGTCGATAGCTGTTGTGCACCAGGCATTGGCTATCGTCATCTCGGTAGCGCCATCAGATATGGCAGCCTTTTGCTACTTGACTACTGAGAGGATAATCCCCTGCCACTATCTGAAATGCTGGTCCTACATGATGCTACACAGATCCGCATATGCTAGGGACAATGTCCGCCATCAGAACCAATGGACATGCGTTTTCGAAGGCATCACACCAATGATCAATAGCCCAGTACCCCACCCCCTTTGGTCCAGGGTTATACAGAGCGGAATATTAGGGATAGCTCTGCCATTGCCGCCGCGGTGGATGAGCCAAGATCCAAGCAGCGGGCTTCGCTGGAGTCTAACAGTGCTGATGACAATGATGGCCAGCCAGATTCCTCTGCCAGGGCGGCAAGGCGTGGGGTATACCGTGTGACGATATCAACCCCTACAGCAAAGCAGGGGCCACGCTGTCTGGCGAAATCAAGGACTGCAGCCAAGCAGGGGCTGAACCCTAAGCGACACCACCCCATACGCGGGGGGTAGGCAGTATATACCGGGTGAAACCGAGGTGGGCTAGACGGAGCTGAGGACTCTTCACCGGATTTTGCGGAAATATTCCTCTGTAATCCGTCTGTAGATCAAGAGCCTGACTGGGAGGTGATACCACATGTTGCTCAAGTTATTCCTCTTTCTGTCCCACTACCTGAAGGTCGTGTCCTGAGGTCCGACAGACACATACCGCGGCTTGTGAGGTACCGGGCTGATAGAACAAAAGCAGCTGTTAGGACACCGGTCGATTCCTCAAGCTAGCGCAATCGGGCAGCTATGACAGACGATAAGGACTCCGAGTACCAAGCTGAGACTTTCGAACTGCCAAGAACAATAGTTTGCAGGAATAAAACACCACCGACGGGCCGGAACACAAACTTCGGCTGTAGCATTAGTGCAAGAACTACTTCATAATCCTAGTTCGCCAGTTAGCCACCCGCCGTCAGCGGGTACTTCCGAAGTTTCCACTAAAGAGATTGTAATACAGTTAGGACGGTCCGCTGAGCGGCTTCCGATGGATGCTTCAGGAGCGGAGACTGCCTGCCACACGCTGTCGGCTACTCCTCCCCAGGATACTACTGATGACATTGTGGGTGATTTAAGACCGTCCGCTGAGCACCTCCCGATTGTTGCTCCAGGAGCTAAGCCTGCCTTGCCTGTGGCCCAGGCGGAATCAAGTATTGGCTTGTAGGTTTCAAGTGCGGTTATCCAAGTCAAGTGCTTCTACTTTCGAACAATGAACTCTCGTCGGGAAGCGATTCACCCTGGCAACCTATCCTATCTCGCCAGCAATCCCAGTCCACACTGACGCAATATGTCTAACTCTTATAAGTGTAGTGGCAGACCCGAATCGCCAAAGCAGACCTGATCCGGGCAGCCCGGGCCGGACCCATATTGTAGGAGTATACGCTAGCTGTTCTTCTTTTTTCTTTTTCCTGTTCCTTATTCCTTTTCCTTTATCTTTCGGCGGACTTTCAAGTTGAGGGGGTTTTTATACGGTATAGCATCTCGATTCCGTTTTTGCAGTGTTCTATATTGTATTTTTGTGCTGATTCCTTGCTTTCATCATTCAGCCTGCTCCTTCCAGCCATTTGTTGTCAGCCCTGGTGTCAAAGGTACTGGTGGCCTTTCGCTCAATTGTTATGCTTTATTCCTTGTCATGCTTTATCCCTTCCTTAGCTCCTTTGCTCTCTTTTGTCTGGAATTACCCTTTTTGTCGGCGCTCTATGTCTGCGCTTCTGGCATAATGGGCACTTGCCTTCATCTTATAATCTTCTGGATTAGTGTTCCCAGCCCAGACCCGTATCCCTGCCACATCCGGTTTAGTTTGCTTGGCAAATTTACTTGAATTAGAGATAGCCCAGGTATGATAGTAGAAAGGTTTAATTAGCCCTATGAGCGGTACCTCCAAGACGGCTCTGCCACTTCTCTTTAGCAGCAGTAGTGAGGAATGGTGTTCATATTCACAATACTTGTATATAAGCCCTCTTAAACCAAGTGAAAGATTATGAACATGCCGGCCCCTTAAGAACGTGACCCACCCTTTGCTGTCATCTACAATATGTAACTCCCCCAAACCAGCTTGATTGCCCCCTGGTCTGCATTTCTTGCCTCAATCAACATTTGCTTACAATAACCATATATTGTTTTCGACCTATTCTTACAACTAATATCTTAATGCTGCAGCTACCACCTACCACAAACATATCATACATTAGCAAAAAAAAAAAGGTGTACTTTTTTCTGCATCCTGTGCATCCTGAGACCTCTGTTCCCTTTCTGAATATATGGAAACTATCTTCCTGTGCATCCTGGAAACTAACTTTTGGCCATTTCGTGAGTGACTGATTTCAACTTCATTGCAGTTAGTGGCACTTCCTAGAGTCTACTATATTGGGTACATGCAGGGGTTCAAAGTGTGGAAGTCAAATTTTGCCGTCACAAATTTGAATTATCAATTGGTCAGTCATCTGATACAGTGAAGGTATGAAATTTTGCATGTTGCTAGAATAAACTACTATTTATAAGATAAGCTAACGCGTTTTTCACGCAGAACAATTTGATTTTTCTCAGGAAGAAAACTTATTATCAGGATGCAAACTGTCACAAAGCGACTAAGCGAGGAATAGGGTTTCACATGACTCATGGTTATGAGTCATAGGTTTGTGATTTGTTTCACATGACTCGCACTTGCGATGTCATCGTTATAATGTTATTGGTTGATGTTTTTCCTATGACTACGATTGTGGTCATATGATTTATGAACTTTCGCACATGACTCACATTACGAGTCATGGGTTTCACTCATGTGACGCGAGTTGCGCACAGGACTTGTTATTTGGATTATGATTGGTTTAGGTATGGTGTGCAGTTGACTTGTTAGAAGTCAGCTGATGGATCTCGCACATGACTCGCTACGAGTTATGAGGTCGTGTGACTCGAGGGTATGAGTCACCAGGGTTAGGGTTGTGGGAGGAACGCTTATATAAAGGGGCCGTGACCGATCAGTAGTTAGTTCCTCACGCAACCATCGAAGTACTTTCTTATACTATCAATTCAAGTTATCATTACTATCACAATTCCTGGCGAATAAAGAGAAGTGTCTCTTAGCGAGTTCTGGACTACATGATAGGAGCAAGCGTGTTCGGCTATCAGAATAGTGTACGAGAACATCGAAGTTGTTACCTGCAGCAAGTATCGCCCGGAGGGAAGGATCGTTACATTTGGTTGCGTCTTATCGCAGCATCTGACAAACAGACAAGACGTCGGAACAATACGAAGACCCACTAGCAGAAGTAGTATTCGACACAGAAACTTTAGGAGAAGCACTTCAACAATCAATAGGAACATCAAGGGCCGGAAGCCCACTATCACCAGAACCAGGATCCCCAGCAGGATCAAAAGGAACAACATCACCAACCATCACGAGAAGATACACAATGTCAGCACCAGCAGCACCCAGCAGGCCGAGCAACCCCCCAGCAGGCGGCCTTGCGACGGCAATCCAGTTGGCAGAAATCACGGAAGAACAACTACGGCAAATTATCCAATTGGTACAAGGTGGGGGAGGAACCTCGAGACTGAAGGTCAAACCACCACCCGAGTTTAAAGGAGAACGGGAGACACTACAGACATTCATAGCACAATGCAACTTGTACTATGAAGCGACGGGCATCACCATCGACACTGAAAAAGTGACATACGCAAAGTCACTATTAAGGGGAGCAGTGGCAAAGTGGATGACAGCAAACGCGGAAGGAAGGAAAACAGCAAGGTGGGAAACCTGGGGACGATTTACCGATGCGCTCCGAAGACAGTTTGCCAACGTCGACGCACAGAATGCAGCAAGAACCAAAATCGAGGTCATGGTTCAAGGGAAACGAAACATAACCGAGTACTGGAACGAATTCAGATTGATAGCAGACGAAGCGGACGACCAATCAATGCAACGAATATTCCTCAATGGAATCAACAGTACCCTACAAGATGCATGGGGACAAGACAACTACGAAACGGACAATGACGAGGACCTCGCAAACTGGGCTATCAGAACAGAAAATCGCATCAACTTCGTCAACAGCATACAACAGAAAAATATATCAAAACGAGCTGTTGAGGTACCAAGAAACCAGGATGGCACATTCAGGCCATCCACCAACGACCAAAGAGGAGACCCAATGGACCTCGATGGGACACGAAGACAGCCTAACTGGAGGCTACCCAACAACGAGTTCAGAAGAAGACTCAGAGAACAGATATGCCTCAAATGTGGAAAACCAAATCATGGAGCAAAAGATTGCGACAATGCAAGGGACGGACGGGACTATACTAGTCAACAAAGAAATGGACAATCTCAACGACGGGCACCATGGGTAGCCAAACCAAGGATCAGAAAGATGGAAGTGGAACGAGAACCCAAACCATCGGGAAACGAAGAAAGTCCCCAGTAAGAGATGGTCTGAGGGACAGACCCGAACGAAAACCCATCATTTTGGCAAATTACTAGGCGGCACTCAACTACACAGAAACACTAAAAAACGAAAACGATCACATTATGGTGAAGGTCAGACTTCAGGGAAAAAAGAAAACAGTTACGATTAACGCAATGCTCGACTCGGGAGCAACAGAAAACTTTATCGACCAGGGGATATGCGAGAAGCACGGGATCCCGACAACACGAGCTCAGAAACCGAGAGACATTTACCTAGCGGATGGGAAGCCAAGCAGCATGGGGCCAGTCACCCATGTTGTGAAAGTACCTATGGACATCAATAGCCATAGGGAATCAGCAACTCTTCAAGTGGCGAATTTGCAAAACCAAGAGGTCATCTTGGGAATGCCATGGTTACGAACGCCTAATCCGACTATCGATTGGAACGATAAGAAGATGACTTTGAACAGCGAACAATGCACAACATGGTGTTTGAACAGTCCACCTGTTGCGTATGCTGTACCCGAAGCGGAAGCCCTGGGGCAGGTAACGATCGGAACTGGAATAGCCATTGGGCTACCTCACAACACTTATGGACGAATAGCTCCACGCAGGGGTCTCGCAGTCAGGCACAGACTCAGCACCAATGCCGGAGTTATAGACGCCGATTATACCGGTGAAGTGAAGGTAATAATGGTCAACCAAGGAACTACCGAATATACGGTACAAAAAGGAGATCGGATCGCACAGTTGATTATCGAAAAAATCAATAAAGGAGAGCTATATGAAGTAGCTTCACTAGACGAAACCTCGAGAAGCGACCACGGATTCGGTAGTACGGAAACCAAGGAAGACACTAGTCGGAAAGCTAGTACGTCAAAACCTAGGATCCAGATAAGCGAAATCTCGGCTAAAGCATTCGGCCACTTTTATCGGAAGGGAGAAACCACAGGGATCATCCAAAGAAGCTGGATCGAAAACAAGATGAGACTAGAAGCGGTCAACATCAGCACCGAATTGGCTATCAGGAACAAAAAAGCCAACGAACAGAAGGAACTAGAAGAAATAGTTCCGAAGGAATACCATTACCTAATGGACGTCTTTGAAAAAGAAGAAAAAACTGAACTACCGCCACACTGACCAGGAGTTGACCTGGAAATCAACATAAAAGAAGGAGAGAAAGTCCCGACAAAGAAGATATATCTATTATGGGCGGACGAACTGGACGAATTGCGACGATATATCAATCAAAATTTAGAAAGAGGATGGATACGAGAAGTATGGACGGACTTAGCGTCGCCCATACTATTCGTCAAAAAAAAGGACAGAAAGCTTGGGCTATGCCTGGATGACCAGGGACTTAACGAAGTCAACAAAAAGGACCGGTATCCACTGCCACTCATTAGCGAAGCACTGGATCGGCTCAACACCGCCAAATACTTCACGAAACTCGATATCAAGGATGCCTACCACAACGTTAGAATCAAGGAAGGCGATGAATGGAAAACAACATTCTCAAGCAAATTGGGGACATACGAATACTTGGTAACGCCCTTTGGGCTAACCAAAGCACCAGCCGCTTTCCAAAGAAGGATCAATAATACGGTTCGGAGATATATCGATATCTGCTGCATAGTATATCTGGACGATGTCTTAATATACTCGGACACTTTGGAACAACACCGAAAGGATGACGCCAAGATCTTGGCAGACATATACAAATCAGGAATGAAGGTCAAACCTTCCAAATGCGAATTCCACAAAACAGAAGTGGAATATCTCGGATTTGTTATCTACGAAAATGGCATCAAGACGGACCCCATCAAAACAAAAGCAATATGGGAATGGACGGCACCAACCAAGGTGAAGGAAGTACAATGCTTCCTCGGCTTTTGCAACTTCTATCGCAGATTCATCGAAGGATTCAGCAGAACGAGCAAACCCTTATACAGGCTTACCGAAAAAGCCGTCAAATGGGAATGGGGAGATGTTGAACAAGCAGCATTCGAAGAACTACGAAGGAAACTCAGCACGTCACCGGTCCTGGTCCACTACGACCCTGACAGACCAACAATGATCGAAACTGACGCATCCAAATACGTCTGTTCAGGGATATTATCCCAACAAGGACGAGACGGAAGATGGAGACCAGTCGCATTTCGATCAAAAACCATGAAAGACGCCGAAATCAATTACGACGTCCACGACAAGGAATTATTAGCGGTCATACAAGCCCTAGAGGAATGGAGAAGATACGTCAAAGGATGTCAACATACAGTACGAGTCATGACGGACCACAAGAACCTAGTTACCTTCATGACATCAAAACACCTCAGCGACCGGCAAAAACGATGGGAACAATGAATACGTCAGTTCGACTTTAAGATATACTACCAACCAGAGAAGGAAAATGGAAAGGCCGATGCACTCACCCTAAGAGCTGGAGACCTACCGACGGCAGGAGATCCAAGCCTCATCTACACCCCTCGAATACTACTTGCAAAGGAAGAGTATTGGGAGGAAATTAACGAACTGGAACTAGTGCAATTACAGGACATGGACAAAGGAAAAATCCAGGAAGCAAGCAAAAAGGACGAATACATACAACAAATCAAGGCAGCATTGGACAAAGGAGAAAAAGAGATGAAAGGGGTAGCACTCGGGCGCTGCCAATGGAAGGACGAATACCTATGGTACCAAGGAAAGATATGGATACCAGACGACGAAGGGCTGAAAACCACCCTTATCTACAATCACCACGATGTCCCACAAGCAGGACATGGAGGAACGGCGAAACCTACCGAACTCGTATGCCGCAAATATTATTGGCCAAATATGAGGGAAACAAGCAAACAATACGTCAATAATTGCGACACATGTCAGCGGACAAAAGTGGTCCGACAGGCACCCTACGGATTATTACAGCCAAAAGAGGCACCTGATCGACCATGGAAATCAATAGCCATGGACTTCATTACGGATTTGCCAATATCGAACGATTATGACACCATTTTGGTAGTCATAGATCGCCTGACCAAAATGAGTCATTTTATACCATGCCGAAAGGATCTCGACGCGCGGCAGTTGGGAAATCTATTTCTGCGAGAAATAGTCCGATTACACAGAATTCCGCAAGATATCATCACGGATCGAGGCACACTATTCACATCAGAATTGTGGAAGGACACCAGAATGAAAATGGGAATCGAACGACGACTTAGCACAGCATTTTACCCGCAAACAGACGGACAAGCAGAATGGACCAATGCTATATTGGAACAATACCTCCGAGCATACATCAACTACCAACAAGACGATTGGTATGAGGCATTATCACTGGCAGAATTTGCATATACCAACGGATACCAGGAAACGATCAAAACGACACCATTCTATGCAAATTACGGAATCAACTCCGAATACGAAACAATCGGTCATCTGATGCAAACAAAAAAGATATCAACGGAAGATATAAGGGAATTACACGACACGCTACGAAGCGAGATGGTGGCGGCACAATTACGGCAAAAAGAATACTACGATCAACACAGGAAACCCGATCCGAATCTCAAATCAGGAGACAAAGGCTGGTTGTTGCCACGCAACATCAAGACCACGAGACCATCGAAGAAACTGGATTACAAGAAAATCGGGCCATTCAAGATAGTGGCAAAGCTTGGCAGCAGCACTGATAAGCTGGCTCTACCACCCTCAATGAAGATACACGACACATTCCACATCTCACTTCTCGAACGATTCGAAGATAACAGATTCCCCTCACAAATCCAAGCTCCTCCTCCGCCTATTGAGATAGACGGAGAGAACGAATACGGACTCGAAGAAATCATTGACTCTCGAGTACATCGAAACCGCTTGCAATACCGAGCCAAATTGACGGGATATTTACCAGAACACGACAAGACCTGGTACCCTGCAGAAAACTTTGAAAATGCCAAGCTCGCAGTTCAACGATTCCACACCCGCTACCCGGACAAACTAAGAATGGGTGGAAGTGGAGTTCCTGCAACCAACCGCCGTACCGCTCAAGGCCGAAGAAGGATGAGGCGATTGCAGCAATCGCAGCTTCGGCCGATTTCAGCCTACTAGCCCACCGTACTCAGGGCCACCAGAATCAGAGCTGGACACAAGCCAACTCGAGGCAAAGCGGAACAAGGAACGGAACGAGCATCTCAGCCTATCGTGGACGGGCTGTTATGACAACGAATGTCAAGTCCACATCGGCGAAAAAGAAGGACGGAATTGGTTCCCTTGAGAACCAAGAAGACATAGTACCGGTCAAATGGTACCCTAAGAAACGCCGTACGAATCAACAGCATCTCCTCCTCCTCCTCCTCCTCATCCGACCAGACCTAAGCGAAGGTCGCATTCGGAGATATACACGTGGGATAAGTGTTTCAAAGATAATTGTCGTTCCCACAAAAACGACAAAATCCAAGCGGGATATTATCCCAGACCGCGAGGGGCTCTAGCACCGTTGAGCAGGGAACACGAAATAACGAGGAAGGGAAGACAAGCCGTGAGGATACGGCTTGAAGGGGAGAGGAGCATCAACGAAGAGGAGAAGAGAAGGGAAAGAGAAGGAATGGAAGGAAGGGTCCCAGACGTTGATAGCCTACACAAGCAAATCGACGGCCTACTAAGGCGAAACGAACACCTCGAGAACATGATACGACTACCAGACGAGACAATCGGCAATCAACAGAAAACGATTGCGGATCAGTTAAGGTCGGTCGAGGTCGCTAACACCGTTCTAGAAATGGTGAGAACGTCGTGGAGAAAGGAGGAGAGTATCAACAGACGACTAATGAGGCAAGTTTAACCCCTCGGAAATCAGATCTTGGATATTGGGAAATAAGCATTGAGGGACCGATGCTAGGGGAGAAGGGAGCTAATGTCACAAACCGACTAAGCAAGGAATAGGGTTTCACATGACTCATGGTTATGAGTCATAGGTTTGTGATTTGTTTCACATGACTCGCACTTGCGATGTCATCGTTATAATGTTATTGGTTGATGTTTTTCCTATGACTACGATTGTGGTCATATGATTTATGAACTTTCGCACATGACTCACATTAAGAGTCATGTGTTTCACTCATGTGACGCGAGTTGCGCACATGACTTGTTATTTGGATTATGATTGGTTTAGGTATGTTTTGCAGTTGACTTGTTAGAAGTCAGCTGATGGATCTCGCACATGACTCGCTACGAGTTATGAGGTCGTGTGACTCGAGGGTATGAGTCACCAGGGTTAGGGTTGTCTGAGGAATGCTGATATAAAGGGGCCGTGACCGATCAGTAGATGGTTCCTCACGCAACCATCTAAGTACTTTCTTATACTATCAATTCAAGTTATCTTTACTATCACGATTCCTGGCGAATAAAGAGAAGTGTCTCTTAGCGAGTTCTCGACTACACGATAGGAGCAAGCGTGTTCGGCTATCAGAGTAGTGTACGAGAACATCGAAGTTGTTACCTGCTGCAAGTATCGCCCGGAGGGAAGGATCGTTACACAAACTGACGTTCAGGATGCAAGCTGGTTTTCAGGATGAGCCAGGATGCACAGGAAGACCAAAATGGAAACTGTGTTTTTTTGCTGATGTATCAAGCCCAGTGGCAAGCCCGGAGGGAGAGGGGGGTCCTCGCAGGAGGTATCCGGAAAACCGAATTCCCAAGGGCCTCCTGTTTATCGGCCCTTCTCACTCTCAGTGATTAGCATTATTCTTTCCAGGGGTAGAATATCCGCATCAGGCCCACTACCAATTTCAAAGCAGCCTCGGGTAGGACAAGCTAGTTATCACCTGCCAGGATGGCAGGGCCTGGCGGAGGACTGTAGGGATTCACAGGATGAAGTATATGACGACAATGCTTCGAGTGAGAGGAGCATTGAGGAATTAATTGTATCAGATGAGGAGGATGACCTATGGGATTATGGGGTACAGAGAGCCATAATGAAATAATCTGAGTGTGTCGAATCACAACCCTCTACGCTAGGTTACTCAGCCACGCGTACAGACATCCGGATTGGATTGCCTGGATGGATAATACCAGCTCCACGAGTCAGCTGGCCTCGTTTTGTAGTTCTGGATAGCAGCTTGTCTGGAGATCCCTCACCCGCCGGATCAACAATTATCCCAACACTGGCAGGACCGTTCTGAGCGGAAGTACCAGATGAACAGCCCCCAAGTTACCAGTTGACCAGTAGCTCACGCAATATTGCTGTTGGGATTGAGCTCACAATTCAGAGCAAGGCAACGGAGTTAATGTGGGATTGGGTACTTTTAGTTGATCCATTCCCTGATCCAATCAGACTGACAGACCAGGTTCATCGATGCTGGAGTGATGCCTGGCGTAAATTGGATTTGCTCGACTTTCCGGAGCCTACCACACACTCAAGTAATTAGGTAAGTCCCCTCGAAATAATCTACCCTTGTCTAGTTGTAGGACTAATTACTAAATCTGGTGGACCGTAGTGGGACAGATACGGGATAAGCACAGTTCCAGCAGATCTCAGTATCTGCATTGTGCAAAGAAGGTGGTGTTAGCGTGTAATGGGAGCACCCTCTAGGAAGCTGGATACTAACGTTGCTACCTGACCAAACTCTCAAAGTAGAATAAAGATAAACATAAAGTTTAAATAAATGTATCAAACGGTAAAACTTAATATCGTTATACCTGACAGCTTTACTCAATTCAAGTTGTTCTCCAGGATAGATGGTTATCAGGGTAGGGTGTTCTTCGCTTATATGTAGTAGATATAGTTATATAGCCAAGTAACACCCCATCACTACCCTGACCTCTCACAAGCATCCTGCTCAGCTCAGGATTATCTTTGACACCCTCTCGGGAGGAATAAACCTTTGGAGATCTCAGATAGCTCAGACATAGTTAAACCCACAAACCGGAAGTGGTTTCTGAAATGTATCTCCAATACAACCACATAAGAGAAAACTGCTTACGATCGATGACATCTCAGTGGCGAACTGAATTGTCAACGCCTGGACTATATGTCAGTCAGACACACTGGCCCATCAGCATTATTGTCTTTATACAAGCTTCATAGTTATTTGTCTCTACTCTATGCATATACCATATTTGATTAACTACTCAGCTCTTTCAGTAAGATATATTATTCTGTTGGCTTCCAAGGGCACTACCCGGAACCAATCCAATCTTTATTATCTTTACTGTGACAAGACTAAGGCTTCTAGAGTCCTATTAATTCCCTCAGATAAGGTACACTACTTGCGGTTGACACAGACCTACTATGGGGTTAGTCCCGGAAGCAATCCTGACTGTTCTTAAAACTCCTGATAGACCTTCTAGTGCCTTTACTTACTACCCACGGGCTAGTACGAGATCCACTATAACTATCAGGTGTCGAATTGCATCAAAGTAGGTGACTTCCCATTGGGCGGTCACCCACACCTCCCCCCTATATCCTGAGAACAGCTTCCGGTCAGTTGGAGGGCGACGACTTATACTGTGTTATGAGAGCTGCTTCAATCCTTAGATTTTCTATAGAGTTTCTCAACTACCTATGTTTTGCCATGTGCGCACAGTCCTAAGATCTGGGCCAGAGGGGGGTGTTGGACACTCGAGTTGAGTTACCAACTGGTCATAACCCCTTCTGTAGCCATACTAAGGTCTGGAATACTTAAGGCGCCAGCGGCACCCGTAACATCTAATCCCGGACTGCTTTAGGGCTATTCTTTCAAAGTCCCGGGATGGCCCAGCCGATCAAGGCAGGTTAATAGGATCTCAAGGTAGGGTAACAGGGACCCAAAGGTAGGGTAACATGATTTCCAAGGTAGGGTAACTTTACCCTGTCATTGGTAAAATCCTGTTGGAAGTTGGCGTGACCCTTCTTAAGGTGTTCGTGGAGTCCAGTGCAACCTTTCTATTGTTTACTTCAGTTCTGTAGAATAATCCCTTCGAAAGGTTACCCTATCTAACAAGGTCACTTTTGCTACTTGGGTTACCCTGTCTTGCCCTTGGGCAAGCAGCTGCTAAAGTTCACCTAGTAGAAATCTAGGTACTTGTCCAAGTCTACTCTGTATACTTAGTATGCAGCACCTTCACTACTGTTGTTACCCTTAGGTATACCTGCTGGGCATTTAAGGTGGTCACTTGTAGCTACCTTTCTCAAGGGTCGTTACAGAGTTGTCTACAAACTTGAAACCAAGGACCAGCCAGCCTGTGCACAAAGGATGCAATATTTGATGAAGTAAGATCGCTTTAAATGTAGCCCTAACGGTTATGAGGTAACGTTTTCTGCTTCGTTTTTCCAGATCATTTCAGTCTACAGTGAACCTGAGTGAGTAAACAGGATTTTCAAGTTTGGTTGCTTGCACCTCAGATCGCGGATCTGATATTCGCACAGTGTTATAGAGGTAAGAAAAGGAGAGGCAGAATAGATCCGGAGGTTCTGGAGAAGATAAATGGCCTGTTGCTGCGTCGGACTACGCCCATATTATGACATGCGCTACACTGCTGGCAGCCTGTGGTCTTTACTGTTGAGGTTAACTTCACACGTGCTAATTTGGGAGGTAAGCCGCTAGCATCCTGAGTCTGCAGAGGAAATCTAGTGGTAGGCTAAACAGGATGGAAATGTAACAGGGCTTTATAAACGTCAGTTGGACACTTGGGAGAAGAGTAGGGGATTCCAGACTAGAATTATCAGGCATATCAGGCAGACATTGGAGGAAAGAATTGCTAAGGTGTGCAACCACCCTGTAGAGAGGACAACGGGATATTCAGACAATCTGGAGGCATTAAGGGTTGAATTTGGGATGGATCCGGAAGAGGCAGACTCACTATTGATACATAATCCAAGAGCCAGTCAGGGCATACGTGGTCAGGTGGACTCGTAGGCCCAGGTCTGGCCTGCCCTGTAAGGTATGTTTTATAGATAGTGATAATACAAATAATGAAACCTTGGATTCAAAATTTGAATATGTCCGGGATTACTAGTTGAGGGTGAGGGCGTAGTGATCCGAGAAAGAATGTGAATGAATCAGGCTGACCGAGAGGAGAATGACTGAAAAACAAAGTTCGAGATACCCGAGGAGGACATGATATACACTTCCAGGGGTGGATAGAGGTATTAGTGGCAAGTAATACAAGGGGGAGACTCTGAACAAAGAGCTATATTATTAAGGGGTAGGTAGAAGGCACTTTACAGCAAGTGGAAGATGTGACGAGGCCGTTGAACGCGTCGGGCCGAAGGTGAAAAGTACCAAAGGCGCTAGGCGAATGTGAAATATACTAAAGGTGTCCGGTGGATCAGGCTTAGGGATCGGAATGTGTCGGGCAGATCAGAAGTTGCTGTCAAGGGATTGGGTAAAGGGAAGATGCAGGAAGCTGGATGGCGTAGGGAAGGGGAGCGGACTGCGGACCAATCTGCAACAAAAAGAGATAAAGGGAGGGGAGCCAGATGGAGAAAGGCTGGGGGTGAGCAGGTATCCAAAGTGATCGGGAAGAGGTAGGGTGCCAGCCAGCCGGGATCTGGGAGGTAGGGAAGGTGAGCAGACTGCGGACAATTCCGCAGCAAAAGAGGAAAAAACGGGGGGGAGTCAGATGGAGAAAGGCCAGGGGTGAGTGGGATTGGAGATATGTTCAGGGTAAAAGGAAGATGGAGGGTGCAAGGCAACGGGCGTCTGAGGGTGCTTGGGGCTTCCCGATGAGGGAGGTTTGTGTCCTGCATGGGTAGAAGGGAAGAGTCTGCATTCGGACGAAATGTGTGCGGGACGGCCTATCAAGCATGTCGATTTGCATGGGCAGTGCCTGGTGCATCGGAGGCAACAGGCGCACCAGGCGCAAAGCATCATTTTTGCTGATGGATATATTGCTGTCAAAACATTCAATTATCGATTGGTCAGTCATCTGATCGAGTGAAGGTCTGAAATTTTGCATGTTGCTAGAATAAACTACTATTTAAAAATGAGCTCACGTGTTTTTCTCTCTGAACAATTTCTTTTTTCTCTGGAAGAAAACTCATCTTCAGGATGCAAACTGACAGTCAAGATGCAAACTGGTTTTCAGGAAGAGCCAGGATGCACAGGAAGACTAAAATGCAAACTGGATTGTTTTGCTGATGTAAGGACAAACTTGTACGAATAATATTCATTCCCACAACAGATTCCAAGACTTGGCATGGTTGCCAGCTATTACAAGTAATCCTTCGTGAGAACAAGCCAAACAAGACTTAGCTGGTGGTTCTCAAGTACTACACCTGACAGGAGCTCGGCGAAGCTGCCGGTCGGTACGAAGAAGATGATGAGGATCTTTAGCAGTTTCTTGGTATTCTCCACAACATTCAAGGAAGAATTGTGACTCCCACTGCTGCAGACCAGATTGAACTGATCGATAACGATAAGGTTAATCCCTGGCTTCGTCTCTCCCGCTGCACTACACTCACTATTGCTTGCTTCGGCCACATTTCGGCTGTTGCGCCTCCTGATGGCGGAGATCCTCTTCCTCTCAATTGCCCTCTTGTTGAATATAATCAGAATTATCTCGACCCTGGCCTATTGGATGTCGCCAACCTTTGCAATGAGTCAGATAGAGACTCTAATATAGAGGAGATTCTTGAACATGACGTACTGGCATTGTGCAAAAGGACCTTTTCTCGGTCTTGAATTGGCTGGCAGAACAGGATTCTGACAAATCATTGGAAGATCACTAGGCCCTAGTACCACTCTGGGGAACTCATCTCCAGCGCTCGTATTAGGCAGTCAGCAGCGCATATGAGCAGTTAGGCAGGCCGAGATATGCCAACCATACCACTTCCCTCATGTGTCCCACCATCCAGGTGTCATGCACCATAGATGTGATTGATTTGTGGATGTTTCTAGGACTGGTTTGTGGTGGGGTGTATCTTATTTGAGCTTTCAGGGGGTTTCCTTTTGTTTCACAAGTTATCTTAGTTTTTGCTTTCATTTCCATTTCGGGAATTCAGGATCAGATTTCTGGAGCTTGTTGGTTCCGGTTAGAGTCTTCTTCGGTAATCCAGTGCGGTTTCTTTCATTTCACTGGGTTTTTCTCACCTTGTTTTACTCTACTTTCTATTCATTTTCTGGGGTTTCTAGAACTGGTTTGTGTCAGGCTGGATCTTCTTTAAACTTTCAGAGGTTGTCCTCTTGTTTCACGGGCTTTGTTAGTCTTGTGCTCATTTCTATCCAATGGGTTGGGATAAGATGTCTGGGGCTAGTTTTTACCGGTTGGGGTCTTCTGTGGCCTTCGGTGGGGTTGCTTTCTTTTCACAGGTTGTTTCTTACGTTGTTTTACTTTGTTTTCTACTTATTTACTGATATTTCTGTGACTTGTTTGAGCCAGGCTGCGCCTTGCTTGAGCATTTGGGTTGTGGCTTTTTTGTTCAACAGCTTTCTTTATTTCTTCATTACTTCTGCTTTGCTTTGCCTCTATCTTTTGACCTTTTTCTTAATCGTCTCTGTATTGTTGAACTGCTTTCCTCTATCTTCTCCTATAGTCTTATGTTTTAATCTTTTTTGTGGGCTATCTTTTGTAATTAGATATGTGAAATAGAGCTTGTCTGAGACACAACAAGGTCCATTTTCTTCTTGATTTTTTTTTTTTTGATTTTTTTTTGATTTTTTTTATCTCAAGTATATTCATTTAACAACCACCGAGGCCCAAAAACTATATGCAGCGCAAGCTATGACAGAAAAAAGCCCCACAATCCAACCCGGCACTAGTGGAAAAAGCCATCATCCCAAGAGCCTCTGGTGTGGGCCCAACCGCACGATCCTGTGAACAAGAGAGAAGTACAAAGCCGGCTAAGCGGACGACAAAGTAAATCCCCAAAACTCCACAAGCAGGAAACAATGGGAAAACCACTTGCCGTAACCTCTTACCCCGTAAAAATCAAAAAACCCGTCCGAGCAAAACGAACAAGGAGAGTAAAGCCCAACCAATACAAACCAAAAGGAAAGACAAACAAGAACACCATGAGAAGAAAACCCAACCGAGACATAGAATAGAAAACTACAGTAAAGAACTCAAAAGGGGGCTGGCCATCACCCGTTGTAAAACTGGGGCAATCATAACAAGAAAGAAACGCGAAAGCAATTACATCGATCCAAGGCATTGAGTTAGCCCAAGGAGGTAGTGCAATACCATGGACTGCCGTAACCGAGGGGAGCGACCAAGGGCAGTCGCAGGGGGCGAGTGAAGCCACCAGGCAGAGAGGATGCCAGCCAAAAGGAGAGACCTGAGCCGACCGTGTAAACGGAGGACACAGGCGGGACTTGGGGGTGGCTATAACCTAGCCGTGGGACGAAACGACGAGACGAAGAGAGGGGGTGGAGGGCAAAACTACTCGCTAGAAACAACCGACAAACAGGCCATGCCCGAGTGTATTCCGACCGAGAGACGAAGGCGAGTACCACGAAGTTACTAACTGAGGCTTTCCCGAGCAAGGGACTAGCCAGCGGCCAAGGAAGTACTTCCACCGAGGTCCGGACACCGTAACGCCGACCATACAGGTAGAAAGAGGTAAAGCCGACCGTGGGCAATCGCTAAGCGAGCCTTGCGAGAGCGAGATGAGGAGAGAAGATGAGAAGGGCCTTCAAGCAACCCCAAGAACAATGCTTTCTCAAGGCGAGGCCATAGTAGAGGAAGGAGAAGGGAGTGTCGTCACCCTCCTAGCCAGCGAAGGCATCACAGGAGAGGAGAGGGAGGGGGTGGAGTTGACGATGATTTCTCATGGTGTTGAGATTGCAATCGCCGGAGGTGGAGAGGAGATCGTTCGTGCAATTTTCTTCTTGATCTCATACTAGTATATATAATCCAACTTTGGAAAATAATAAGTTATGTTCTTCCAGCCAAGTGACTCTGAATATGAAATACTGTTCCAGCCAGTCCAAAAAGACTTTCACTACCCAGTCCCAACCTATTTGTGCACTTAGTCTTTGAGAAAATTAGAAACCTAAAGGCAATCGCCTAGTCTGATTATATGGCAATGATTTACACAGGGCTTGCGTTATTGCTGAACTTGTTCTGCTAATATATAGCTCTTTCATCCCTAATATGATACCTTGATTTGATAGATAGTTTTGGAGATCTTTTATCTATACATCTGATGCCTTATCCCACTTTAGATATTTCATATTAACATTCAATCATTTCTGAAAATATTAGCAGAGATCAGTCAAGCCTTCTGAAAGCCAAACCAAGTTCTCTTGATACTTAAATATAACCTTAACTATAGCAGGGGTAGTTTCCCAAGCTCAGGCATTATCATTCCAACCTTGAATAGCCGTCGTGGATATTAGAACCGCAGTACCAGACACACATCACCAAGTCATATGAGTTATTGAGGAACATGAGCTTAGGGAAATAGATGAGGATGAGATTGCTCCTGTACATCACCGATGGTCTCAAATAAGTCCTGCTGAAGCACTAGTGCTGCTAATGCCCCAGAGAGTCCGAAGTCAGTTGAGATATGAATGTAAATCTAATAATATTTCAACTGACATGGTTATAGAAAAGAGTATGGAGGACATCCCAATACCAGATGTGAAGAGCCCTTTGCATTACATTTCATCACAGGAGCAAGCAGGACAATTATATTCAGGCTCTCTCATAGTCTATTTATCACACATCTCACACTCTGATGCTGAAAAGGAATGAACTTTGCCGTCACATTTTAGACATTGTGTGGTTAATATGGACTTTCTGGCATCTGATATCAGGAGCCCTATCAGACTATCAACAAAACGCAATTCATGGCATCGTAAGAAGAGAATAATCTGTAAGAAAGCTGCGAATATAGTCTGGTATCAGAAATGGTATGTTGATCCCATAGTAAAGCCTGCCGAAAATGATACACTCCTGGAAGGCTATTGGGTAAAGGCAACCATAAAGTTATTGAGGGCATATGGTAATTGAAAATAGGGCAATGAGTTTTGTAAGTCCTCTAATTGACAAAAAGCATCTTAGTTGGGACTCAGGGCAGCTAATTAGGTACATTGAGTTCAAATCTTGGCAGTCTAGTGCTAGGTCAAACCTAGTTTGGGAGACTAAGAATACAACCGAGGGCTATTATCACATCTCGCATATATCACCAACCCAAATACAGTAGCTGGTGGTCTATTTGCTTGACAACAATCAGTTTACGTGCCACTCAAGCACTATAGAGGTCAGTAAACTCCTATTGTCCACGATGGAATTGGCAAGGCATAGGGGAACAGGAATTGTGATGGGGCTTTTCTGCATCCACGATTACAAAACCTGTTTTTCACAAGGGCTACCGGGGTACGAAAATACTGGGGGGACTGATAAAAGTTGTATTAGTTGTACTAACGACATCTTGATATGCTTTACTCTTGCATGTATATATCATACTCTGAAAGCTTTGAGTTCCAGATCATTTGTTAAACCTGCAGATGTCTTAGTTGTGACTGCTCCAAGTTAGTATTTACTTTCTTTAATAGTCTGAATTTGCCTTTGTAGAGCCACTGGGTACTAACCGGCAAAATTTAGATATTTATCTTCAACCATGTGCAACCTGGTATGGACTACCCTCAGAACTGGAAAAGAAACTCGTTGATGATACAAAAAAGTGGCATTAAGAAAATCCTGAGTGAGAGATTTGTATTCAGGATTAGGAGAATTGCACCGCAATTGGAGGACAAAGAAGCCATAGGATATGTGGATCAGGAGGTTGAAGGGTATAAAGAGAGCGATAGGTAGGAAGAAAAGTCATATCCTGAAATGGGAGGAAGAGTTGGGGCTCCCGAAGAGTAATTTAGTGAAGCCAAGTAACATCCTATTTGGGACGAAAATACACTATTTAAATAAAATTAAAAATTACATTAAGTATTGATTTATGATTAATAAACCACTTAGAGTTAAACTTCAACCCAGTTTGTAAAACAAAATATCTGGGAAATGTATAGTTGAGCTAGGCAAAGGGCTCAAAAAGCTGCAAGGAGGATAGGAGTAAAAGAGGAAAGAAAAGAATGCGCAAGCGCAATGGGCTTGCACCAAAGGGTATATGGAAACTGAAGAATAGTTTAAAAGGCCAATGGTCAAGTATTCTTTGCGCAGAGTAGGGAGGTGGAGGAGTGGACAAGAATAAACATCATCAGCTAATAGAGATTCTACATCAGGAAAAAAATCGAGTTTGCATTTTGCTCTTCCCATGCATCCTGGCATATCCTGATAATTGGTTTATATTCTGAATGCAATTTTAGATCCTCATCATGAGTTTTCCTCCTGAGAAAAATGAAATTGTTCAGAGAGAAAAACAGATTAGATTATCTAATAAATAGTAGTTTATTCTAGCTACATGCAAAATTTGAGACCTTTATTGTATCAAATGACTGACCAATCAATAGTTGAAATTCTGGACGGCAAAATTTGACTCGCCCACTTTGAACCCCTGCATGTACCCAAAATAGTACACTCTAGGAAGTGCCATTAAGTGCAAAAAAGTTGAAATCAGCCAATATTAAACTAGCCAAAAGTTAGTTTCCGGTATGCACCGGAAGATAGATTGTATATATTCAGGATACAAACAGGAATCTCAGGGTGGACAGAATGCAGCAATAAGTAGAGTGGGTTATTTTGCTAATGTACAGGGCGAAAGGGAAGAATATGGTTCACTTAGGTGGTATATTCCTGAAGGAAGCATTGGGATTGAATTGGGCTAAGCGGTAATAGCAAGGAAGACGGTGAGAAACAGGTGAGAGAAACGAAAAAGAGGAAAACAAGGGGAAAAAGTGAATTTGGGCTGTTCTGAGGCACTAAGAGTTGGCGAATAGGAGAATCAGAGAGGGGGAATTTGGAACAGAAAGACAATGGTGCATTTTGGCTGTTTGGAAGCATGATTGAGCTGTGGGGCAGAAATCCATAACAGAACAATTCTTGGTGTGAGAGGTAAGGTTAGGGATAAGTACGGAGTAAGGGTAAAAGTTGGAATAAGCTGTTGATCAGTACTTTGGGGCTGCTGGAAAGCATGATTTAGCTGTTGAACAGAAATCAATAACAAAACAATAGCTGAATTAGCAAAAATATACCCTGCGTGTAATAGGTTGGTGTTACGTCCCATTAGTCATGTGCTACGTCACAATAGCCCTTTGCGTCCTCTGCGTCATGACTCGCCGAGCAATCATCCATTGCATCCAGATGGGATCTCGCCTCACCCCAGGGTGACCACCATTCTGCTAATCTTCCTCTTCCCCACATGCTGACGGATTCCTGAGGTCACATGCGGGTCACTGGTATAATCACCATCCTGACAAATTCTTGAGGTCGCATTCGCGTGACTGGCATAATCATGACTCCCATCCTGACAGCTCACTGATTCTCCATTACATTCTTTCATTTGTAGATAGTTCTATATACACTACTAACATGAAATAGATGATCGGCAAGCCTAGGAACAGTTTGCAGGATACTGGACCCTACGCATTGCACTCTCCCTGATTCCCCACTAATCAATTACCCTAAACCTACTAGTAGGCATAATATTTAAGCACCCAGGAGCTGGGTCTATCTAAGGTTAATAAATCTCTTTAAATGTCTTCAAATCAATCCGGATGTTAAGAAACCAGCGCAAGTCTGCCTCCAGGATCCCGTGTGCCAGTCCTAGGATTGTCCCTATGTCTACAATCATACAATGCAGCGTGTCTTCTGTCTGCTGCACAGTAACAAGGCCGTAAGCATCAGATAGGCGTCCAGTGTTTACCGAGCTCAACATCTGAACGCTTGCAGGTCGCCTAACACCTCTCTCAGATGTGTAGTCCTTGATTTTGAAGAGGGCCATGAGCTTTGCTGGGAGACGCCATCTGAGCGCACCATGCATCTCTTGCCCGCTAGCCTTAACACAAACCCAATCATTTCGACTCTCCTGATTCCTGACATCAGCAAAATATTACCATACGTCAGATGCACTGTTTTTGTGTCAGGATACAAGGTATGGTAAGTTTGCGCCCCAGACGCTAGGTACGCCCTGAGGTAGAGTGCAATACTCACTTACGCCAGGTGCATCAGGAGACACGATTGCCATCCTCCCTTACTGCTGAACGCTAGTAGCTGCACAACCTTACCTCTTCTGCCTCCAGATACTGCCCACAACACTATCGCACCTCCTGATTTAATACTCACTCACTCAATATCCAGAGTAGCCTATCGCTTTGCTCCAATCTCTCATACCTGGAAAAGGGGTAGCCTTGGCAATAATAATTGGGTGAGTGTTGGCGCTAGGTGAGATTGCCCCTACTCAACTCTTAATTTTAATTTTGCACAACTAAAGATACTCTCCAGTCCTATTTTAAGAACTTGAGCTTTCAGAGAGCGAAAATGCCAGCTCAGTCTAGTCTGAAAGCGAGTGATATATATGGCAGTCTGTACTTGGTTGTGGTTTCTCGGCACTTAGGCTTGGACGCGACCCGATATGACTCCACACTTTGCCGTCCTCACACCTGCCCCCGGTCCCTCCTGGCCTTCACAGAAGAGTCCTCCCTATCCATCATACCTATCCCGAATCTGACACCTGCATCATGCTGGGCTAGACGCCAGCTACACACTCATATAGGATCCATCCCTACCTGACTATTATTCAAGAAGTTACAGGACTGGCGATTTCAGATTTAGAAGGCTGATTACTCCACAACCGCTTAATGGATTTTAATTCTGTTGTTTGGAGGTTGTTGGGCTTCACGTCAGCTACACTCCGGGATAAGGTACCTCCCTGTGGCATCAAAGCTCAGGATATCGCTGTCTTCAGTAGAGGCGGGAATTAGGATCCTGGCGAAATTTTACTCGATGGTGGATAACTCCATTACCGTTGGACAGATCTTGAATCTGTTTTATGGAGATTGTTGGGCTCGACACCAGCTACACACCAGTATAAGGTATGTCCCGGTGGCATCAAAACTCAGAAAGTCGCTGACAGCTGTGGAGAGTGTGTTAAGTGTCAAGCTGGTGGAATTTTACTAGATGGCAGAATACTCCACAACCGAGAGACAGATATCAATTCTGTTTGCTGGAGTTTGTTGGGCTCGACGCCAGCTACATGCCGGTATAAGGTACGTCTGTGTTGCATTAAAACTCAGGAATTGGTTCCCTCCTGTGGAAGGGGCTAGCTGGCGGAATTTTACTCGATGGCAGATTACTCCACAACTGCTAGACGGATTTTAATTCTGTTCCCTGGAGATTGTTGGGCTTGATGCCAGCTCCACGCCGGTATTAGATACGTCCCTGTGGCATCAAAACTCAGGAAGTGGCTCTCTGCTGTGGAAGTGTCTAGCTGGCGGAATTTTACTTGATGGCAGATTACTCCACAACTGCTAAACAGATGTCAATTCTGCTTCCAGGAGACTGTTAGGCTTGACGCCAGCTACGGGCAGGTATAAGGTACGTCCCTCTGGCATCAAAGCTCAGGACATCGCTGACTTCTGTGGAGGGTTTGATAAGTGTCAAGCTGGCGGAATTTTACTCGATGGCAGATTACTCCACAACGGCGGGACGGATTTCAATTCTGCGTTCTGGAGATTGTGTGGCTCAACGCCAGCTACACGCCGGTATAAGCCCTATCCCTCTGCAGTGAATATTCATGATGTTACTGATCCAACCAGGAACCTGGAAGTGCCAGAGCCCTGGAGTGCCAGAGCCCTGGAGTGCCAGAGCCCAGGAGTGCTAGAGCCTGGGAGAGTCTGAACTATAGAAAGTTGACACCTGTATTTAGATCACTTAGCTAGACTAGTAGAATTAGAAATATCATAGAAGACTACTTAAAGAGACCATTTTACTTGGCCAGAACTGTGACCTAGGTCAGGAGCCGGTAAAGGGGGTACCCTTGACCCTATCTCCTGAAGATGTAGTGTTGTGCCAGGTGGGTTCAGGAAGATTATGTGTTGCACCAGGTGCGTTCTGGAAGATTAAGTGTTGCCCCAGGTGCGCCCGGAGTTAGGGAGCAGTAGTAGTTGCGTCCGGATTCGCAATTGACGTTATGTGCGCTAGGTGCACCAGATGCACAGTGCGCTCCAGGTGCTAAGTATTATTTTCGCTGATGGAATAGCCGATTGCCCATGCAGCTTGCACGATGGATGTCGTAAACTTCGGTTGCTTGGAACGTGGGAACTGGGACTTCAAGCTATGTCAGTAGTTCAATGGGAAGAGTTCGAAGTATGGCTGTGTCCTCAGGAAGGCGGTGCTCAGGTACTAATTTACTAAGGCGGTATTGAATCATTTCACGATAGAAGCTCTCTGGTGATACCTCCATGACCATACAAACATCCCTAACATCGGTCACATCATCATGACCTCCCTTCAGGATCCTGGCATGTGGGACTGGTGCGGCATCTGGACTTATTGTACCGGAATGTTCCAAGATGTTGGTAGGGAGATCAGCTCCACAACATTGGAGGGAGTCCAATGTCAAAAGTCTCATCCAGATCTTATCCCGACGAATGTAGTGGTGCAGGATCTGTCGTGCAACAGCAGTTTTATTAGATTGTTGCCATCAATCCTAAATTTGATCCTTAAGTGCAAGCTCCCCATACTCCGTAGAATACATAGGAATATTCCCAAAATGGCGTATGTGATCACAAAGGTGACTTTGAACATTTATCTTGATATAGTTGAAATGCTATTCGGAATAGATCAACTCCATGCATCAGCCATCATCTTCCTTGCGATGGTTATCTCGGACTCGCCGCTGCTTGGAGTTGACCGCTGGATGCTCCATCTGCCCCCTTTGATGAAACAGTTCCCTTCGCTCTAGGTCAATCTTAGTCTGTGTCCGTTTAGATACTCGAAACACTGAGAAGATATCCTTGTTCTTATGAAACTGGTACAGATAATCTTCCATATAAGTTACCGTATCAGCTGTGTGGCTTCGGTATTGTGCCTTATGTTGAAGTCGACTAGCCCCCGGATGCACTCTAGGGCACATTTGAAAGGCATAACTTGTGCACTGCTTGGCTGTCATAGGGCTAGAGCAAGAACTCCCAAAAGACAACACTTTAGATTCCTCATCTCTTTTCCTTGCCACGGTGTAATCTCACAGTAGTCTGTTTTAAGAATAAAAAACCCGGGGTACAGTGGTAATGCCTTTCAAGGGTCGTTCAAAGCCTGCAGTCGTGCATAGTTCTTGTAAAAACCTTCGATCCGGTCGATTATGCACTTGAATAATCCGAGATAAATTATATGAAGCAAGCACGGCACCTGCAGTTGAGGCACTGAAGACCAGTAGACCCCATGAAAAATCGAGGGCCCCATATTGATCCCCAAAGTGTCAAATATTACGCAGCTGGCATCCGACTCTGACAACTGGAGGTCATTTTCTCGTTTGTGACGTTATTCTCAGTTATTATCTCAAGTGAGATACTTGTTCTTCTTAGTCTCACTTCTTTACTCCCCTGAAGGTACCTCACATTTATGGCAGGCGTTTGGTTTTATCCTGGGTAGGGCAATGTTTTCCATATGATCCGCAATCCAGGCAGACAGAATTGGGAAGCACCTCCGGACCTTCCCATCAGCACAGTCAATATTACTGCTATTGAGCGCCACATGTTGTAAGAGCTCAAACATGATTTTGAATACACCTTGTAGCGTATCAGTATTGATTTGCCTCTGCCATTTGTCTGCTAAGGAGGACTTTGAGAGATTGGGGGGGACGTGCAATAGTGCAAGAAGGAGAACAGCCATTGATCCAGGGCTGTTGCGCCAGGTTGATGAAAGATTTCTGAGGGTCAAATAGATGGGCCACGCTTTGTTCTCGCCGTAAGAGTTGCTGTGATAGGTCTGATCTGACATCCCAATCAGGGGAACTACAGTCACACCGGGCGGAATTGTCTCCTCCCATCAATGAGCAAAAGCTTCAGTAAAATAGGCTGGGATGATGTACTTGAAGTCCCACCACCAGTCCGCTGTATGCATCTCTGTATATATCTTTTTTCAGCTGTAGTTATATTTACCTAGTGGCCAGTAGACTAAGTCGTCTGGGTCTGCCATCTGGGGAAAATGAGATATCTGACACAGTCTAGGGCGCTGCCATAGACGAACAGTAATGTTCACCAGCAATCTTCAGTGTGTCCTTCGAACCATTGCAGATAAGGGCTATACAGGTCCAAGAACCGGAGATGGTTGTCAAGAGTATGCCTAGAGCCCAAGTCGACGGAAGTGGGGTTACTGAGGCCATTGGGGAATTATTCGTTGATTTGTGACTTAGTTACTTTATTCTGAATGAGTCAAGATGGCAGTTTGAAACTGTGCAGACTGGTGAATGGGCCCCATGGGTTGGGGCACAGCTTGCAGTGTTGATGCACAAACCCATCGCCGTCCCAAAATGCTTCCCCGGCACATTGAAAATTGTCCTCCTTGCTGGGTAACGAAGACATGGAGTTGTCCAGTATCTCAGTATCAGAATCATGAGCAATGTCATCACCAAAGGTATCAAGTTCGCGTTCAGTGGGTTACAGTGGACATTAATAGTCGGAATCCCGGTCCCCTTGGCTTTCATAACACGATGAGTCTGTTGCTGCGCCGTTATTGGTATTCTTGAATGATGTATATCATACGGTAGATGTTAGGATACTGTCCAGATATCCAAGGGCAGTTCGCAGGTGTTTCTCATATGTACCAGCCCGGGCATATTTTTTGCGGCAGAATGAACCATTGATAGGCATGATTGAAGCCAGCACAATCTCTGATATCCAAGTATATAGATTCTACAGCACCGGTACTGTCTATTTTTAGGGTTGATCCTAACGCGTGTGCATCGCACATAGGGTACGATTTGGAACTAGTATTTGAACTGGTTTAGCGTCCTATTTTCAGACATCGTGTGGTGTCAGTGATGGTTTCTTTCAAGAAGAGATACGGGGAAGATCCCATCCCTGGGTCAGCCACAATATCATGTTTCCTTTATTCAGCTTGAATCAAACAGTGGTGGTGTCTTGTCTTTGGGCGTCAGTTTTGCTCATTCTTAGCCAATCTTCAAACAAATTCATGCTTCTTTCAAACGCTCAGGAGCAATAAGATAAGCGAAGAACAACCACATCCTCTATTACCCCCCCATATACTTTCTCCACCACAACCACTTCCCCTTTTTCCTGCACAGAGATTCCTGTTAAATAAACCACTTTAAACACCCTCACCAATTTTCAGATCAAGATTCCCACTTTTACCACCTTCTTGGCACACTGCTTTAATTTTACCCCTATTTTTACCCCTGAAATCAGACTTTGCCTTCACCCTTCCTGCAGCTTTGGAGCCCCAGCTGCCAAATTGTAACTGGATACTTTTGGATACCTTCCAGTTATTCAGTTCAATTTTCAGCTACGTTTCTCTCCTTTTACCTTATCTGTTGTTGATTGTTTCAACTTTTCCCCTGATTGTTGTGATTTTGTCAAGTTGTTTATTTACCTTCTTGTTATTTCTGGTTGCTCTGCCAACTTTTATTATTTTCCTTATCTCTTATCATAATACCCCACCCTCGTACTACTCTGCCCCACTACCTCTCATGCCTGCCCATACATACTACCCTGTGGAGGCTACCACAAAAGCTCCCCTTCATGATGAGAGCCCTTTGTGTTCCTCCTTCCCATCTGATCTTAGTACCCCTCCTGCTAGACTGCCTCCTATCCCTGACCTTACTATACCCAAGAGGAGAAGTATAGTTAGAAGAAGTGTTACCCCTGTACCCTCATCCATATTATCCCCTTTACAACAAATTTACTTTTCCACTCCCCCTCCTCCCACTTCTGCCCAAAAACCAAAATTAGTCTCCTCTGAAGAACTTCTCTGTGAACTTGTTGACCAGATTCAGGATGTTCAGAACTCTTTTACTCAACCTCAAAAGGGGTTTCTCAACCAATTTGTTCTTACTATAAGCAGCTATCCTGACAACTACATACCAGATACTGCACCTATGGTTACAACTTCATCCTCCCCTATCCCTCAGGCTATTGAGTGTAGACTTACCAAGCAGAAAGAGACTTTAAACCATATCCTCACCAGACTTGACCAACTTACTACTCCAGCCTCTACCTCTCCACTTCCCCAAACTTCAAAGAAGACTTGGGCTAATATTGTTGAACAGACTCCACTTACTTCAACAACTTCCGCAAGTACAAAAGCCTCAAAAAAGTGCCCAGAGCCAACCCCAGAGCCTGAGATAACACTTATTCTCAAGTCTACGACCCCTTTGGCCAACTTCTACCCAGTTTAGAGATGAGAGTCTATCAACAGTGCCTTGATAAATGCCACACTTGATATTTCTATTGGTCTAGTTAGACTTTCAGTCAACAACAACATAGTCATTGAGGTGAAGCATGGTCACAATGCAGCTGAACTTAAAGAGAAGGAAGCTATCTGGGGACATCTTGTGCCAGGACTCCAAGAGATTGTTGCTAGAGAAAAGTGGTATAAACTTGTGGCACATTCTGTTGCAACAGACTTGATTGTGGCAGACAGTGAAGAGACGCAGATGGAAGCCTTCAAGGAAGACATTGAGGCTTACAACCATGACATAGAGCTAGCTGTCCCACCTAGATGGCTAACAAAGCCAGAATCAAAAATAGGAAAGTTTCACTCCTCCCTTGTTCTCTCATTTAAAACTCTGAGAGAATTGAAATATTCACTGAGAAATAGACTTGTGATCGCAGGAGCACCTGTCAGAACTTCAGAGTTTGTGGACATCAGACCTATCACCCAGTGCAGAAACTGTCAAAAGTTTGGCCGTTACCAGAGATCCTGCGGGCACCTAACCAGATGCCAAATTTGTATTGGCCCACATGCTACCAATATTCACCGATGCACAACTTGCCAGTCAACCAAGGAATGTTCCCATACACAGTTCAAGTGTTCTAACTGTGAGGGCTGTCACAAAGCTACTGACATTAGGTGTGAAGTTTAAAGGAACTTAGTGAAAAAACCAGAACTGCCTACCACTGACAATCCTTCCAATTCTTTATGAAAGGCAAACCAATTACCATTGTTCAGCACAACTGTGCAAAGACCTATGAAGTATTGACCACACTCCTTCACTACACTAATGGTTTAGCAGATATTGTCCTTGTTCAAGAGCCCTGGTTGGCTCCTGATGGCACTGCGTACTCTTACTCCTCCTATGATTCTATTCTACCAGATACTACTAATAATGAGAGACCTAGCACAGCTAACTATATCAGCAAATCTAGACTTGATATTCTTTGCACCTACAGATCTGACCTCCTATCTCAGCTTGATTGTGATGTGCTTCCACTTCAGGCTATTGCTGGAAAAGAAAAGTTCACCATTTGGAATATTTACAATAAAAGAAAAAAGCTGACCCAAGACTCTAGACCTCTCTACACCATAGAGAGAACTCTGCACCAGCTGGATATTACCTCACATTCTATCCTCTATAGTGACTTCAATGCTCATCACTCACTGTGGAATTCAGCTGTTCAACAACAAATCAGAGGTATTTCTCTTGTGAAGTGGTTTAGAACTAAGAACTGTGATCTAGTCAACCATCCTAATATTCCTACATACAATTATAGACCAGGATCTGCCACTTCAATCCTTGATCTAACACTTGCAACCAATAATATTTGTGACAGAGTGGTGGACTGGGCTGTTGATGAAGATGCTCATACTGGCAGTGATCATGAGGTGGTAAGATTCACTTTGGTCCTTGATGCTGACAACTTAGTTCCCAGGCCAATGAGCAACAAATGCAACTGGCAGAAAGCAGATTAGAACTCATTCAACTCCACACTTGAAGGACTAATGGTTGAGTCCTCCTACTCCTTCTACACTCACTTGGCTTGTGGTACTAATAACTCATTGGACCAGGCTGCTATTATCCTTAGAGATTCTATCTTGCACTCAGTTAGCCTGCATGTACCTATCAGCAAACACTGCTCAAGATCCAAGAGATGGTGGAGTGAAGAACTTACACTATTGAGATAAGAGATGGCCAGACAACACAGAAAATGGAAATCCACCAGAGGATGCTCTGATCATGCTGACTACAAGAGATGCAGGAACAGATATTTCAAAGCAATCAGAGACAGCAAAGCTAAATGTTGGCAGAATTATCTCAATACAACCAGAGGTCAAGATATCTTCACTGCAGTTAGGTATATAAGACCAACTCAGTCCTTGAAAACTCCTAATCTATCCCTTGATGAACAGTGTGCTACTGACTTTGACAGCAAGTGCAAGATGTTTACCAAAAGCATGTTTCCTGACCCACCAACCTGCCACTCCAACTACAATATAGAAGACACAGATATAGATAAGTGCTTCTCTTGACTTGATGTTACTAACTATGAAGTGAAAGATGCAATCTTCAACTCTGCCCTACACAAAGCTCCTGAACCTGATGGTATCAATTTCCTCTGCCTTAGCCAAGTATATCAGGAAATTCCCATTCCTATGAGAGATTTGTTCAAGTCACTGCTAAGAATAGCGTACCATCCACACTGTTGGAGAGAAGCTACTTGTGCAATAATCAGGAAGCCTGATAAACCTGACGACCCAGTTCCCAAAGCTTACAGACTTGTTTTATTGCTAAAGTGTTTATGAAAGATTTGAGAAAAGCTTATGGCAAAGAGACTTGCATACATGGCAAAGACACAAGGACTTTTACAGAATGACCAGATAGGTGGCAGGCAAGGGAGGAGTGCGGTGGATGCTGTAATGGCTCTGGTACATGATGTGCAGCAAGCCAGATGTAATGGGAAAGTACTCTATGCCCTCTTTCTGGATGTTAAAGGTACTTTTGACCATGTATCAAGAGTACAACAAGTCTTGGTACTTCAATCTTTAGGTTTTCCACCAGCAGTACTCTCTTGGACAGACACCTTGATCTCAGAAAGACAACTTGGCCTTGCAGAGGAAGGTTGGACACCACTTTCATGGGATAACTACGAATTGGGGATTTATTTGGAGTGTAATGCTCACTGGGTACAATGTGGATGAGGTATTAATTATATTTTTGGAGTCTAGTGCTGGTGGTAGCAGGCTGTCACCCTCATCCTGTTGTCAAAGATAATACAGTCATCACTGTTCTCCGCACAGAAAAGAAGATACAGGTTGAGGTCTATCATGCACATACCATCCCAGTTCATGTTGTGGCATCCCTCGATTGGGACAACAACAGTGATACGGAGGAGGGTGCTCCCTCCCATCACCTCAGTTTGCTGGGTGGTCGAATCGTACAGAACCTTGGCGTTTGGTCCAAGTGCAGCACCTACAGCGGTGCCACTGAGGGAGATAAATCCCTCAACATGAGAGTGGTAGAAGGGGGCGGTGTTGGCACCCGGAAAGACGGTGGCGGCCTTGGGTGGTGGGTGTGGAGGTTGGGGGGTTACTTCAGTGCCAACCATTTGCATTTCGTCAACCAGCACAGAGAAAGAGATCCCGGCACGGGGCATCAGGTCATTGCTGGCGGGAGCTGCGAAGGTGGGGGTGAGGATTTCTATTGGCCCGGATGCAACCAGTACCCAGTGCAGGAGCGATCAGCAGAGAGGCATCTCCGCCTTGATGGTGAACAACTCGATATAGACCTTGGAGGGGTACCTTGGAGGAGGTGTGAGATAGGGTGAGATGTTGAAGACATCGTATATTGGGTACCCAATGTATGGGGCCGGCTTGGCCTTGGTGTAAATGTTATCAACATTTCGAAGGAAGAGGTTGGTCTGGAGCCTGAGATGCCTCCAGTGTCGCTCTGAGTGCACCGGCATTCTAATCTTCCTCAGTGCTCCTGATCCACCTCCTGCGGTGGTTAGATTTATAACATGGGATGGTCTGGTCACACAGCTTACCCAAGTGGCCCTTGGCGGTCTTTCGCCCTTTGCAATTCATGCCCTTCATTATTCCGCTATTTCATGATTTGTAGCTACGCACCAGTTTTGTCCGACTCCCAGCCAGTGGGGCTGGCCCCTTCTTTGGGTGGGTGAACTTTAGTCGTTTGAGGGTGACCCCCCATGTCAAAGTGAGGGCTTTCCGACAGTGCTTGAGTGCCATCTTAGGTGTGTGTATAAGGATCCTTGCCTCCGGGCGATAGTTGAAGCAGGTAACAACTTCCTCGTTCTCGTACACTACTTCTAATAGCCGAATACTCTTGCTCCTGTCGTGTAGTCCAGAACATACTAAGAGACACTTCTCTTATTCACCAGGAATCGTGATAAAGATAACTTGAATTGATAGTATGAGAAAGGAGTTAGATGGTTGCGTGTGGAACTAACAACTGAATGGTTTTGTTTTATATTGTCTTTTGGTTCTTTTTTTGTTTATGTCATTAATTGCGTGCTTAAGGCAACGGAGCTAGATGCAGCTCATCGCTAAGGCAGGAACAAACCTCCAACTACTGTACATCCCGCGCTCCCGCTACTAAAACCCTTTGACCCTGCCCGACCACAGAGTCGCCTCAGCTAAAGATACAACAGCCCGGTACTATGGGTAGAAACTATAAAGGAAGCAACAGGCCAGAATACAACGAACAAAATAACCTCCACAGACGTGCAGCCCACCAAGAGAAAACCCAAACGACAGTGAGAAACCTGTATACCAACCAAAGAAGACTTCAAGCACAGCTAGGAAGCGACCGGCAATACCAAACCGTAGGATATACCACCGGACCTGGCACAGACAAGGGGTAGACATACCTGGGCCTCATAGACCGGCACAGGGGCAGAAGGACACTCAGAGGGAGATCCATATGATGAGGCTGGCATGGGGGAGAGGTGTGGCGTTGGGAGAATACTCTAAGGGCCCACCGGAAAACCGGACCCGGAGAGATGCATACCCCCGGGGGCAGAGGCGGTTGGTATGAACCCCATACAACTGAACAATTTCACCACCACGCACTCAGCAATGACGGATCCCGAGGGCAGCCGATCAGAAGGGACATGGACCTGGAGGAGGTGGAGGGCAGAGCCTAACCGAGAGGAGGACCCCAGGGGATGCATGCCAAGGGGGGCGAGAGGAGCCACCTAGTAGTAGGGTACCAGCCAAGGAGCGGAGTGTAGCTGTAACAGAGCAACTGGATGCAACAGGGAGCGGAGGGGAGGCCTGGGGCGAAGTGGAAGGAGAGTGGAGAGGTTGACCAAATCAAGAAGTGCGAGACCGACCGATCAAAGCGAGATCACAGTTTTTCAACAATGCCGAACGTACCAAACAGAGTTCCCAGGAGATAGTCGAATACCAGGGAGCAGAACCACTGGGGCCACTGCTTCACCGAGAGCCGGAAATTCGAGAAGGCCATTGACGAGAGACGGGGTTGCCAACCGTGTGCAAACGCTAAGCGAGGGCAGCGAAGCGAGTGCGGGGAAGGAGGGGGGAGAGCGACCATGAACCCCCTAGACAAAGACTGCGCGAGAGCAAAGCCATGAGAAGGGGAACAGAGGGGAGAGGAGGGTAGTAGCGTCACCCTCCTAGGCAACTAGGCCATCAGAAGAGGGGAGAGGGGGGAGGGTGGTTGACGATGATTTCTCATGGTGTTAAGATTTCGATCGCTGGAGGTGTAGAGGAGATGGTTCGTGACTAACTACCCCACAGTTTTTTTTTTTTTTTTAGTTTTTGTATCAGTTTTGCATTGTTTCTAATCTGGTACAACCACACATGGAGCGTATAGGTATGGCGAAGAACAACCCCTAACATCCTCCCCAGTGCCTAGGAAAAAACCATCATCCCAAGTCCCTCTGGTATGAGACCAACCGCACCTCTCACTCTCAAGACGAAACTAACTCTACAAGAAGAAACCCAACTGCCGTAGCCGGCCGAGAGCCCCCAAGATCAACAAGAAAGAATCAGAAAAACAAGTAAGCAGGAAACAACAGGAAAACCTATGCCATGAACTCCTCGTCAACAAAAGAAATAATTGTAGGACCAAGCCACAGAAAACCTCAACACAACGGAACAATCTTAACCTCCGGGCTAAGCTTCCTGGCCAAGTGGCTGCCTAATGCCCGAAAGTGGGTGACGGCAAGCAAGTACACCCACCCAAGGATCCGACATCGAGCACAGAGGCAGTGCAATACCACGCCCGAGCTTAGCCGAGGGCTGCGACCCGTGAAGGAGGCTGCGGGAGAGGATACAAGGTAGGCGGTAGGGTGCCCGCCAGGGGAGGGGGTAGCTATAACGGAGCAACCGGACGAAACCCAGAGGAAGGAGGAAGGGTAGCCGACTTGCTAGAGGCAGTAGACCACCAGGCAATAGCCAAACGTTTTCCGAAGCCGAAACGAAAGCCCGGACCGAGGTGTTACTGACCGAAGCGTTCTCCATCAAGGGTACAAACTCGTGAGATGAAGAAGTATTTCGGTAGCGAGTCCAGACACCGCAAGGCCCACCGTAAATGTAGACAGAAAGGTTGCCGACCGTGTAAACGCTAAGCAAGGGCAGCGAAGTGAGTGTGGCGCAAGGGGGGAGAGAGTGACCATGAACCCCCTAGACAAAGAGTGCCCGAGAGTAAAGCCATCAGAAGGGGAACAGATGGGGGAAGGGGGGTTGTAGCGTCACCCTCCTAGGTAACTAGGCCATCAAAAGAGCGGAGAGGGAGGAGGGTAGTTGACGATGATTTCTCATGGTGTTGAGATTTCCATCGCCGGAGGTGTAGAGGAGATGGTTCGTGACTAACTACTGAATGGTCACGGCCACTTTTTATAGGGGTTCCTCCCACAACATTAACCCTGGTGACTCATACCCTTTAGTCACAGGACCTCATAACTCGTAGCGAGTCATGTGCGAAATCCATCAGCTGACTTCTAACAAGTCAACTACGCAACATACCTAAACCAATCATAATCCAAATAACAAGTCATGTGTGCAACTCGCATCACATGAGTTAAATCCATTACTCGTAATGTGAGTCATGTGCTAAAAGTCCATAAATCATTTGACCACAATCGTAGTCATGTGAAAAACATCCACCAATAACATTATAACGATGACATCGCGAGTGCTAGTCATGTGAAACAAATCTCAAACCTATGACTCGTAACCATGAGTCATGTGAAACCATGTTCCTCGCTTAGTCTGGTTTGTGACATTAGCTCCCTTCTCCCCTAGCATTGGTCTCTCGATGCTTTATCCTCGATATCCAGCAATTGTATCCCTATACATTTGATATGCCTCCTCAAACATCTGTTGCTTGTTTCTTCGTTCCTCCACGCCGACTTCATCATTCTCAACATGTTGTGCCCCACCTCGAGTGATCCTAATTGGTCCGCGATTGTTTTTTGCTGGTTGCAGATCGTTTCGTCTTGTATTTGTATCTTGTCCTTGAGGTGTGCGTTTTGTTGCATTAGGCCTTTGATTTGCCTATGCAGGCTGTTGGCATCCGGAGCAGTCCCTTCTCTTTCCCTTCTCTCTTCCTCCTCTTTCTTGCCCCTATCACTCTCAAGCTGAGGCCTCACGGCTTCTCTCCTATTCCACGTACCTTGATCTTTCCTGCTCAGCAGCTCCTGAGCTCCCCCTGGTCTGGGATTATATCCCGCATCGATTATCGCATTTTTGTGGAACGTGCAATTGTCTTTGAAACAGGCGTTCCAAGTGTAAAGTTCCAGATGTGACCTTCACTTTGGTCTAGCTGGCAGAGGAGGAGGATGAGGTGTTGTTGCCAATTCGTAGAGCATTGAGTATGGTGTCGTCAAGTCGACACTGTGTCTCCGTGGTTTCTGAGGGAACCCATTTCCTGTGTTCTCGCTGATGTGGACTTGACATTCGTCATCAACACAGCCTGTCCACGATAGGCTGAGATGCTCATTCCGCTCCATGTTCTGCTTTGCCTCGAGCTGGTTTGCATCCAGCTCTGATTCAGGTGGCCTTGAGTATGGTGGGCTGGTAGGAGGAAATGGGCCGAAGCTGCGATTGCCGTAATTGCCCTATCCTTCTTTAGCCTTGGGTGGTGTGGTGGTTGGTCGTGGGGAATCCACTTGTCCCCATTCTTGGCTTTCCTGGGTAGCGGGAGTGGAATCATTGAACTACGAGCTCGGCATTTCGAAGTTTTCTGCGGGGCACCAGGTCTTGTCATGTTCTGGTTAATATCCCGTCCACTTGGCTCCATATTGTAAGTGGTTTCGGTGTACTTGAGAGTCGATGATTTCTTCGAGGTCGTATTCGTTTTCTCTGTCGATCTCAATTGGCGGAGGAGGTGTTTGGATTTGTGAGGGAAATCTGTTGTCTTCGTATGGTTCGAGAAGTGAGATGTAGAATGTGTCGTGTATCTTCATTGAGGGCGGTAGAGCCAGCTTATAAGCGCTGCTGCCAAGCTTTGCCAGTATCTTGAATGGCCCAATTTTCTTGTAATCCAGTTTCTTGGATGGTCTCGTGGTCTTGATGTTTCGTGGTAACAACCAGACTGTGTCTCCTGATTCGAGATTTTGATCAGGTTTGCGGTGTTGATCGTAGTAATCTCTTTGTCGTAATTGTGCCGCCACCATCTCGCTTCGTAGTGTGTTGTGTAATTCTCTCATATCTTCTGTTAATATCTTTTTCGCTTGCATCAGATAACCGATTGTTTCGTATTCAGGGTTGATTCTGTAATTTGCATAGAATTCTGTCGTTTTGATTGTTTTCTGATATCCGTTGTTTTATGCAAATTCCGCCAGCGATAATGCCTCATACCAATCGTCTTCTTGGTTATTGATGTATGCTCGGAGATATTGTTCCAATATACCATTGGTCCGTTCTGTTTGTCCATGCGTTTGTGGGTGAAATGCCGTGCTGAGTGGTCGTTCAATTCCCATTTTCATTGTAGTGTCCTTCCACAAATCTGATGTGAATAGTATGCGTCGATCCGTGATGATATCTTGCGGAATTCCCTGTAGTAGAACTATTTCTCGAAGAAACAGATTTGCAAATTGCCGCGCCTCTAGGTCCTTTCGGCATGGTATCGAATGACTCATTTTGGTGAGCCGGTCTATCACTACCAAAATGGTGTCATAATCGTTCGATATCTCCAGATCCCTAATGAACTCCATTGCTATAGACAACCATGGTCGATCGGGTGCCTCTTTTGGTTTGAGTTATCCGTAGGGTGCGTGTCAGACCACTTTGGTCCGTTGACATGTCTTCCAATACTTGACATATCCTTTTATTGTTTCCCTCATGTTTGGCAAATTGTATTTGCGGCATATGAGTTCGGTTGTTTTAGCCGTTCCTCCATGTCCTGCTTGTGGGACATAGTGGTGGTTGTAGATAAGGGCAGTCCTTAGCTCTTTGTCGTCTGGTATCCATATTTTTCCTTGGTACCATAGGTATTCGTCCTTCCATTGGCATAGCCCAAGTGCTACCCCTTTCATCTCTTTTTCTTCTTTGTCCAATGCTTTCTTGATTTGTTGTATGTATTCGTTCTTATTGCTTGCCTCTTGGATTTTTCCTGCGTCCATGTCCTGGAATTCCACTAGTTCCAATTCGTTGATTTCCTCCCAATACTGTTCCTTCGGAAGTTGTATTTGAGGGGTGTTGATGAGCCTTGGATCTCCTGCCGTTGGTAGGCCACCAGCTCTTCAAGTGAGTGCGTTGGTTTTCCCGCTTTCTTTTCCTGGTTGGTAGTATATCTAGAAGTCGAACTCACTTATTCGTAGTTCCCATCGTTTTTGCCGATCGCTGAGCTTCTTTGATATCATAAAGGTGACCAAGATCTTGTGGTCCGTCATAACTCATACTGTCTGTCGACATCCTGTGACGTATCTTTTCCATTCCTCTAGGGCTTGTATAACCGCTAATAGTTCTTTGTCGTGGACGTCGTAATTAATTTCGGAGTCTTTAATCGTCTTCGATCGAAATGCGATCGGTCACCATCTTCCGTCTGGTCCTTGTTGTAATTATATCCCTGAACAGAGGTATTTCGTTGCGTCTATCGCTATCATTGTTGGTCTGTCGGGGTCGTAATGGACCAGGACCGGTAACGTGGTCAGTTTCCTTGGTAGTTCCTTGAATGCTGCTTGTTCGACATCTCCCCATTCCCATTTGACGGCTTTCTCAGTAAGCCGGTAGAGGGGTTTGCTCGTTCTGCTGAATCCTTCTATGAAGTGTCGATAGAAGTTGCAAAAGCTGAGCAAGCATTGTACTTCCTTATCCTTCTTTGGTGCCGTCCATTCCCATATTGCTCTTGTTTTAATGGGATCCATCCTGATGCCGTTTTTATTGATGATAAATCCGAAGTATTCTACTTCTTTCTTGTGGAATTTGCATTTGGAAGGTTTGACCTTCATTCCTGATTCGTATATGTCTGCCAAGATGTTGGCAACATCCTTTGGGTGTTGTTCCAAAGTATCCGAGTATATTAGGACATCGTCCAAATATACTATGCAGTAGATATCGATATATCTCTGAAGCATGTTGTTGATCCATCTTTGGAAGGCAGCTGGTGCGTTGGTTAGCCCAAAGGGCAATACCAAGTATTCGTATGTTCCCAATTTGCTTGAGAAAGTGGTTTTCCATTCATCACCTTCCTTGATTCTAACGTTGTGGTAGGCGTCCTGGATATGGAGTTTCGTGAAATATTTGGTGGTGTTGAGCCGATCCAGTGCCTCGCTAATGAGTGGCAGTGGATATTGGGCGTGTTTGGTGACTTTGTTAAGTCCTCGGTAATCCACGCAGAGCAGAAGCATTCCGTCCTTTTACATGATGAATAATATGGGCGATGCTAAGCGTGTCCATATTTTTCGTATCCATCCTGTTCCTAGGTTTTGATTGATATATCGTCGTAATTCGTCCAGCTGATCCGCGTATAATGTATATATCTTCTTCGTTGGAACCTTCTCTCCGTCCTTTAGGTTGATTTCAAGGTCAACTCCTGGTCGGTGTGGTGGTAGTCTGGTTTTTTCTTCTTTTTCAAAGACGTCGATCAGGTAATGATATTCCTTCGGAACTATTTCTTCATGTTCCTTTGGTTGGTTGGCTTGTTTGTTCCTGATAGCCAATTCCGTGATGAAGTTGACTGCTTCCAGTCTTATCTCGTTTTCGATCCAGCTTCTTTTGATAATCCCGGTGGTTTCTCCCTTCGGATAGAAGTGGCCGAATGCTTTAGCCAAGATTTCACTTATCTCGATCCTTAGTTTTGACAAACTAACTTAATGGCTAATGACTTCCTTGGTTTCTATACTACCAAATCCGTGGTCACTTCTCGCGGTTTCGTCCAGGGAAGCTACTTCATATCGCTCTCCTTCGTTGATTTTTTCGATAATCAAGGCTGCGATTCGATCTCCTTTTCGTACCGTGTACTTGGTAGCTCCTTGGTTGACCATTACTACCTTCACTTCACCTGTGTAATCGGCATCTATAACTCCCGCATTGGTGCTGAGTCTATGCTTGACTGCGAGACCACTGCGTGGAGCTATTCGTCCATAAGTGTTGTGAGGTAGCCCAATGGCTATTCCAGTTACAATCATTACCTGCCCCGGGGCTGGTATGCTGATATTCTCAATTCCGTATAGGTCGCTTCCTGCTGCCTTAACCGATCCCTTCGTAGGCATTCTCACTTCTTTGGTCAATGGCTTGACCTTGACACGCTTGTCAATGCTGGACTGAACTTTAGATAACTTGGTAACCAAGTTTACGTCCAGGGCTTCCGCTTCCGGCACAAGATACGCACCAGGTGGACTGTTCAAACACATTGTTGTGCATTGTTCGCTGTTGAAAATAATCTTCTTATTATTCCAATCGACAATCGGATTATGCGTTCTTAACTATGGCATTCCCAAGATGACCTAATTGTTTTGCAAATTCGCCACTTGGAGAGTTGCTAATTCCCTATGGCTATTGATGTCCATAGGTACTTTCACAACATGGGTGACTGGCCGCATGCTGCTTGGCTTCCCATCGGCTAGGTAAATTTCTCTCGGTTTCTGAGCTTGTGTGGTCGGGATTCCGTTCTTCTCGCATATACCCTGGTCGATAAAGTCTTCTGTTGCTCCCTAGTCGATCATTGCGTTGATCATGACTGTTTCCCTTTTCCCGTGCAGTCTAACCTTAACCATAATGTGATGGTTTTTGTTTTCGCGTGTTTCCGTGTAGTTGAGTGCCGCGTAGTAGTTTGCCAAAATGATGGGTTCCCGTTCAGGTCTGTCCCTCAGACCATCTCTTACTGGGGACTTTCTTCGTTTCCCCACTGCTCGGCCTCTCTCTCCATTTCTATTTCTCTGATCTTGGGTCTGGTTCCCCATGGTGGCCGTTTTTGACTTTGTCTGTTTCTTTGCTGACTAGTATAGTCTTGTCCGTCCCTTGTATTGTTGCAATCTTTTGCTCGGTGGTTTGGTTTTCCGCATTTGAGGCATAGCTGCTCTCTGAGTCTTTTTCTGAACTGGTTGTTGGGTAGCCTCCAGTTAGGCTGCCTTCGTGTCGCATCGAGGTCCATTGGATCTCCTCTTTGGTCATTGATGGTTGGCCTGAATGTGCCATCCTGGTTTCTTTGTATTTCAACAGCGCGGTTCGATGTACTTCTCTGCTGTATGCTTGTGACGAATTTAATGCGATTTTCTTTTCATATAGCCGAGTTCGCAAGGTCTTCAATGTCCTCTGTTTCTTAATTGTCCTTTCCCCACGCGTCTTGTAGGGTACGATTGATTCCCTTGAGGAATATCCGTGGCATTGTTTGATCGTCATAATCCGCTTCGTCTGCTGTTAACCGGAATTAATTCCAGTAGTCTGTTATATTCCGTTTCCCTTGAGTCATTTCCTTGATTTTGGTTCTTGCCGAGTTTTGCGCATCGACGTCTCCGAACTGCCTTCGGAGGGCGTCCAGAAACCGGCTCCAGGGATCCCAGTTCTCGACTTTTCTTCCTTCTACTTATGGTGTAATCCACTTTGCTGCCGCGTCCCTGAGTAGTAATTTTGCATATGTCACCTTGTCTGTGTCCGTGGTGATGCCTGTCGCCTCCATGTACAAGTTGCATTGTGCTATGAAGGTTCAGAGTGACGCTCGTTCGCCACTGAACTCCGGTGGTGGTTTGACTTTCAGTCTCGAAGGTTGCCCGCCGCGAGCTAAGTGTAGTATTTGTCGTAGTTGGTCTTCCGTGAATCCTGCCAATTGGATTGCCGGCACAGAGCTGGCTGCTGGGGGGTTACTCGGCCCGCCTTGTGTAGCTGGTGCTGTTGCTGACATTGTGTTTCTTCTTGTAATAGTGGGTGATGGTGTTCCTTCAGAATCTTCCGGGGATCCTGGTTGTGGTGAGACCAGGCTTCCTGCCCTGTATGTTCTAACTGAGGGTTGAAGTGCTACTCATAATGTGTCTGTGTCGAATACTGCCTCTGCTAGTGGGTCCTTTTCTTAGTCCGTCGTCTTGTCTGTTTGTTAGATGCTGCGAATAGAGGCAAGGAAATGTAACGATACTTCCGTCTAGGTGATACTTGCAGGAGGTAACAACTTCCTCGCTCTGGTACACTACTTCTGATAGCTGAACACTCTTGCTCCTATTGTGTAGTCGAGAATGTACTAAGAGACACTTCTATTATTCGCCAGGAATCGTGATAAAGATAACTTGAATAGATAGTATAAGAAAGTACTTAGATGGTTGTGTGAGGAACTAACTACTCTACAGTTTCTTTTTTTTTCTTTTTTTTTCTTTTTTTTTCATTTAGTTTTATTTTTTATATCAGTTTTGGATTGTTTCTACACGGGTACAACCACACATGCAGCGTATAGCTATGGCAAAGAAAAACCCCTAACAACCTCCCAAGCGCCTAGGAAAAATCCATGATCCCAAGTCCCTCTGGTATGAGACAAACCGCACATCTCACCCGCAAGACGAAACTAACTCTACAAGAAGAAAACAGGTTGCTGTAGCCGGCCGAGAGCCCCCAAGATCAACAAGAGAGAATCACCAAACAAGTAAGCAGGAAACAACAGGAAAACCTAAGCCGTAAACTCCGCATCAACAAAAGAAATAATTGTAGGACCAAGCCACAGAAAACCTCAACACAACGGAACAATCTTAACCTCCGGGCTAAGCGTCCTGGCCAAGGGGCTGCCTAATGCCCAAACGTGGACCACGGCAAGTAATTACACCCTCCAAAGGATCCGACATCGAGCACGGAGGCAGTGCAATAGCACGCCCGAGCTTAGCTGAGGGCTGCGAACCCTGAAGGAGGCCGCGGGAGAGGATAAAAGGTAGGCAGTAGGGTGCCAGCCAGGGGGGGGGGTAGCTATAACGGAGCAACAGGACGAAAGCGAGAGGGAGAAGGAAGGGTAGCCAACTCGCTAGAAACAGGAGACTAGCAGGCCATAGCCGAAAGTTTTCCGAAGCCGAAACGAAAGACAGGCCCCAGATGTTACTGACTGAAGCATTCCCCATGAAGGGTAGAAGCTCGCGAGAGGAAGAGGCACCTCCGCAGGGAGTCCGGACACTGCAACGCCCACGGTAAAGGTAGAAAGAAGGGTTGACGACCATTTAAACGCTAAGCAAGTGCAGCGAACCGAGTGAGGGGAAAGGGGGGAGAGAGTGACCGTGAACCCCCTAGACAAAGACTGCCTGAGAGTAAAGCCATCAGAAGGGGAACACAGGGGAGAAGGGGGGTTGTAGTATCACCCTCCTAGGTAACTAGGCTATCAAAAGAGGGGAGAGGGATGAGGGTGGTTGACAATGATTTCTCATGGTGTTAAGATTTCAATCGCCGGAGGTGTAGAGGAGATGGTTCGTGACTAACTACTCAACGGTTTTTTATTTTTTTATTTTTGTTTATGTCTTTTGATTTCGTGCTTAAGGCGACGGACCTACATGCAGCTTCTTGCTAAGGCAGGAACAAAACCTCCAACTACTCTCTATCGCGCGCTCCCTCTACTAAAACCCTCTGACCCTGCCCCACCGCGCACTCGCCTCGGCTAAAGATACAACAGCCCGGTACTATGGGTAGAAACTATAAAGGAAACAACAGGTCAGAATACAAGGAACCAAATAACTTCCACAGAGGTGCAGCCCACCAAGAGAATAACCTAAACGACAGTGAGAAACCTGTATACCAACCAAAGAAGTCTTCAAGCACAGCTAGAAAGTGACCCGAAATACCAAACCGTAGTATATACCACCGGACCTGGCACACAGAAGGAGTAGACATACCCGGGCCTCATAGACCGGCACAGGGGCAGAAGAACACTCAGCGGGAGATCCATATGACGAGGCCGGCCTGGCGGAGACCTGTGACGTAAGGAGAATACTCTAAGAGCCCACCGGAAATCCTGACCTAGAGAGGTGCATACTCCGGGGGGCAGAGGTGGTAGGTATGAACCCCATACAATCTACAAATTTCACTGCCACGCACTCAGCAATGACCGATCCCGAGGGGAGCCGATTAGAAGGGACATGGACCCGGAGGAGGTGGAAGGCAGAGCCAAACCGAGAGAAGGACCCCAGGGGATGTGTGCCGAGGGGGGCGAGAGGAGCAACCTAGTAGTAGGGTACGAGCGATTGAGCGGAGTGTAGCTGTAACAGAGCCACTGGACCAAACCGTGAGCGGAGGGGGGGCCTGGTGCCAAGTGGGACAAGAGCGGAGGGGTTGACCCAATCAAGAAGTGCGAGACCGACCGACTGAAGCGAGATCACAGTTTGTTCGACGATGCCGACCCTATCAAACAGAGTTCCCAGGAGATAGTGCAATACCAGGGAGAAGAGCCACAGGGGCCACTACTTGACCAATAGCCCAAAACTGCTGAAGCCCATTGACAAGAAAGGGGTTGCCGACCGTGTGCAAACGCTAAGCGAGGGCAGCGAAGCGAGTGCGGGGAAGGAGGGGGGAGAGCGACCATGAACCCCCTAGACAAAGACTGCCCGAGAGCAAAGCCATCAGAAGGGGAACAGAGGGGAGAGGGGGGTAGTAGCGTCACCCTCCTAGG